>PITA01011628.1:0-65780 GCA_004023965.1 Spilogale gracilis | reverse complement strand
GAGGGAAGATCAGCCATCTTGATCCAGTCTGTGATGTCCGCCAGTTTGGGTGCCCCCTGTCTCTCAGCCACTCCAACAGTTTGGATAATAGAAATTTTCCTTTACTGTGTATGTCCTTGAATTATTTTAAAGACATGATTTTCTTTAAAAAAAAATTATCATGCTGATGTGGAATCAAAATGAAATATTTTGTTTCACAGGTAAGTGGTTTAGTAATTAATCCAGTAGTGACTGATCAGTGGTCATGTATCTGCTTTGAACTGGCTATAAGTTGTTGAGCTTCAGGGAGCAGCCTGGATGAGTATTAACCTCGGTTTCAGGTTCTGTATTTACATAACCGTCAGGTCTCTTTGGAGTTCTCTTTGGAAGTGCTGCCTGATGCTATTCTCATCCACCTTTGTGAGTGTGTGAGTCAGGGTGTGGGTTGGAGAATGAGATAGGATGCTAGAATCAATAGTTTTGGAGAAGTCTGAAGATACAGAGGAGGACAGCTGATGAACTAGAATTCCGGAGAGTGCTGCAGGGACAGAGCCATGCCTGAGAGTATTTAGAAAGATTAGCCTTGATTATAAGGATTGTTAGCTACTGAGGCTAGAGGAAAGAATGGGAACAGAGATAGATACATTTACAAACAGGATAGAAGGACTTTGAAAGGAATCCTACTCAAGGGGCACTATTATGTTTATTATTTTTAGCAAGGCTATTTGTTACAAATTGGCATCTGGAGACAGGTGGCAAAAGAATACTTTAGGAAATTCATACTGAGAACTGAAATTTTAGATTTTGTTCTTGAAAACATGGAATTCTGGGTGAACCTATTTGTCTTTTGTGCAATATTTACCTTGAATATGTTTCAGGCGAATAGGCCTTAACCTATTAACCTTAATCAATTTCTGCTATGATATTTATATTTTCTTGTTCTTTAACTCTAAGCTCTAGGTGTTCTGCTATTCTCCTGTAACTGGAGTCTTTGCATAAAATAGAAAATTTAAAAAGCTACTTTGGATCTAGGGAATAAATTTTAAAGTCGTATAACTCAGAAAAATAAATACTATTTATCATATGAATTACTTATATACCTCTGCTTATTATACAAGATTAAGATATGTAGTTAGCAAAAATATCTGTTTTTACACAGCCTACAATTATATGCTTTGTAATTTGAAGTGACCTGTGTAAAGAAGCAGTCAATATTTTTTAAAGCACCTCCAGGTTTCTAGTTTTAGCCACTTATTGCTTTTCTGTGCGACCCTGAGCACCACAGAAATTGATTTTCTGTTTGTGCTCCCCACTGCAGTTTTGAGATTCTTTGAATAAGCTCATCAGATTTAACTACCTACTGAGCTTTATTTCTCTGAAGCAGCATTGTGACACTCAACGACTTCAAATTAAATCTAAATGCAAACCATGGATTTTCAGTTGCACAATTTCTTTTGAAGGCCTAGTAGATACTATAAGAGAGGGATTCTGTGATGGAGTAATTCTAGAAATGATGATCATGTGTGAAGTTGCTGGGCTACCTTATTTTAACTTCCAGTGACCAGCCTTCAGCAGTTTATTAATCTGCCTGAATTAAGTACCTTGTAATCCTAAATTTAGAGAGGTGAACATAATATACTGTAAAGACAGGAGATTAATGAAACAAACAAACAAGCAAAAAACAGCTTTTGAAAAGTATATTTGTCAAGTCTGTGAGGTTTAGACGCTGGTTTATAGCTATTCTGACCAAGCTGGTAATGTACAAAAGAATAAATTAGAAAAGGTACAAAGTTGATTCAGATTCTCCTTCTATAAAATGTACACTAAGCTTCTAAAAGAAACAAGTTAGTATTAATTATACAGTTGCATTAGGTGGCTTTTAACATCATCTCCCAATCAGGAAGTCTTTGTCAAATTTCTGTTATGTGTGATCTAAAAAATCAGTTGGATACTGCTTGGAACTATTAGATAAAATCTTTGGATTTATTGGCCAGTTAACTTTTATTTGTTTCTTATTTCCATATCTAAGGTTAGCAAGCAAGTAGTGGTAGATTCAAATCCATTATTACTGCTGGCAAAACAACTTATTCATTCAATAACTGTGAGTGCTTGGCACTTTTGTAGGTGTTTGGGATACAGACAGAATAAGACAAAAATCCCTCCTTCGTGAAGCTTAGACCCAGCCCCACTTCAGGCTCCTTGCTCAGTGGGGAGCCTTCTTCTTCTTCTGCCCCTCCCCTTGCTTGTATTTCTCTCTCTCTGATAAATAAATAAATAAATAAATAAATAAATATCTTTAAAATAAAAGAAGTCTCATGGGGGAAGATGTTTTTGTATATTCAAGTATGGTAATTGGAGCAAACCTCCATGAGAAAGTAACATTTGAACAAGGTATTGAAAGGGTTATGATAGTGAGCCAAACATATATAAGGAAGATTTGAGGCAGCTGGAACACAAGTGCAAATCCCCAAGGTTACTGCATTTCCATTGTGTTCTAAGAGCAAGGGGCAAATGTGGCTGGAGAGCAGGAGAGTAGTAAGAGATGAGGCCAGAACAGTCCTAGGCTTTGTAGCTTTACTTCTAACAGTGGATGTGGAAGACTATAACTGACATTGCCAACTTCATAAATGGTTACAGAATCATGCATACACCCACCAAATGCCATTTGTAAAATTACTGTTCTGCTTTCCTTCATGGAATG
Organism: Spilogale gracilis; assembly: GCA_004023965.1. Taxonomy (NCBI): domain Eukaryota; kingdom Metazoa; phylum Chordata; class Mammalia; order Carnivora; family Mephitidae; genus Spilogale; species Spilogale gracilis. Next base: position 63,100 of record PITA01011628.1, on the reverse strand, counting down.
ATTGACTTGCTTTTCAGCAGTAAAATTAGAATGTGGAAGATAAAAACACATATTGTAGAAAATAAGGGAGAAATACTACAAAAATGTGAAATTACTTAGAAAACTTGATCTGAATCTTTGCCATTTATATTTAATACAGTGACTATAACTTACAGTATACTCATACTCATCTTGGTCTGCTTGAGTTCTCATACTTTGCCCAGAACCTCAGAGGCACATTCAGTTTGTGAGGCAGAATAGACCTATATGTTCCAGTGGATGTTAACCAGTAAATATTCTGTGGAGATCCTGAAGTGGCAATTCTGACCGGAGAGCAGTTCTGATAGGCACGTTTTGATTTTTGGTTGCAGTTTCCAAACAACATCCAGAGGATACATGGTGCTCTATCTGCCTGAAAGAAAACTATCAGAACTACCTCAATTCTGGCTGCTTTTATAAAAGAACAATATTCTTGATTATGATACCTTTATCACTACACAGTTTGCTTCTTATGACAGTCATGGTTCACAAGTGCTAGGAGGATCTCTAAGACATTATTCAGAGCAGTACATTATTCAGAGCAGTACATTATTCAGAGCAGTTCTGCCTTCTAAGCTGCTAAGTTATCTTGCCTTCTGCGTGGCTGAAAGGGTCTGGATAGGACATGATAAAGCCACCTCAAATCTTTTTTTTTTTTTAAAGATTTTATTTATTTATTTGACAGAGAGAAACACAGTGAGAGAGGGAACACAAGCAGAGGGACTGAGAGAGGGAGAAGCAGGCCTCCTGCTGAGCAGGAAGTCCGATGTGGGACTCGATCCCAGGTCTCCAGGATCATGACCTGAGCCGAAAGCAGTCGCTTAACCAACTGAGCCACCCAGGCGCCCCCACCTCAAATCTTAAAATAGGAACTTCATTAATTTTTCTGTTTCAGAATATTTTCTTTTTAAATAGTAGTTTAAGGAGTCAGTTTTGTGGTGCTAAAAAAAGAGTAAAATGTAAAAAAGATAGTCTGAGAAAAAATGTATTTATATTACGGTAGCAGTGGTATAAATTCTAGTTTCAGAAACTTGGAGGGTAGAAAGGAGAAATGAGATCTTTCAGGTATGGGTTATATTTCTCAATTTTAAAACACCTTTAAAAATTGTTTACCTTACTCCTAAATTCTTAAAATGTCTTTATAATAGGATAAAATAGAGAGTTAGTCTTATAAGAACTTACCATTTTGAAGGGAAAAGTTATAGAAAGTCTATATTTCTGAAATGTCACTGTTATATTACTTAAAGGAAATTATAATCCTTTTTTGGATGTTGTTTGAATCAAAGGAGTTCCCAAGAAAGAATGAAATTATCATCTCTATGTTGGCCTTGAACATAACCTGAATTGTTCTCTCAGGACTTGTCTTATGATCTTCTTGAGGTTAGGGGAGATTGGCCATTAAACTTCCATCTACCATCCCTTGATTAAAATGACATATTTGTCAATGTGATGACTTATACACAGTGGTGAACATACGTGCGTGGTCCTAGGTATAGCAATATTTTAAGTAGGAATGGTGGACAGTGGGCCACAAATAAATACTAGAAGTATCTATTTGCCATCTTACAGCAAGAACTATTTTGGCCCTTGGTATAAGAATCTAGCCCCGCACCAGTGGTTCAGAGGCTCTTGCATCCAAAGTGAAAGGATTTCTCAAGGAAACATTTTAAACTATCTGAGCGCTTTCTTTCTTCTCAGGACTCTGCCTGTGCTGGGGCTTAGCTAACACAGCATCTGCCCTTTGACACTGTAGCATTCTCCTGAGCTTTATTGTCCTTTAATGTCATAGACAGTAAAGTTTTTCCATTCCTTGGAGAATTTCCCAACAAAATGTGGCCTAAACATGGCCTCAATGTTGCTTTCTCAAGAGTTACATGATAAATTTTGTTTGACTGCATCTTATAAGATTCTATATCTATAAGATGCAATCAAACAAAATAGAAAATTAGACGTTTGGGAAAGAACAAATCTTTATTTACAGCAGCAGGTTAATAGTGTCATGAAAGAACTGGGTGGATGAAATGTTTCATCAACAGCCTGCTGGGAAATAGGATTAAATATTAAATGTTAATAAAAAGGTTATTATCACATCAAATGTTATTTTCTTACCTTTAAACTTTTATCATGAGAAATAGATTGAGAATCCGGAGTATTCCGTTATTCACATCTGAGATTAAACTGCTTGAGGGAGGGAGGGGCCGACAGCAATCTGTAAACCCCATCATATATTAACTTTCAGCCCTTGACCTGTCATTACCATCTTGCCTTAATATAGGCATGATCAATACGTTGGCAAATGAGTCAAGGAAGGAAGGTAGGGCTGCAGGCAAAGATTAGGCAAATATGAGACACAGGACTTAGTAAGCAGATGGAAGACTGCAGCCACAGAGGAATGAGGTTGTGGCTGAAAGCAGGGCTAGCCTGGAATTGAGTTTAGAGGAGACCAAGCAGGCAGTGAAAATTCAGGAGGACACAGTATCAGAGAGCAAGATCGTAGGGGAATACCCAGAGCCACATTCAAGGGATCCAGAATGGGGACGAGCCATTGAGGAAGCAAGAGTATCTGAAGCCTGGCCCAGAGGCTCCATAAAGGACATCAAAACCAAGAAATTGCTGTCTAGCGGCGCCTGGGTGGCTCAGTTGGTTAAGCCGACTGCCTTAGGCTCAGATCATGATCCTGGAGACTGGGGATTGAGTCCCACCTCAGGCTCCCTGCTCAGTGGGAAGCCTGCTTCTCTCTCTCACTCCCCCTGCTTGTGTTCCCTCTCTGGCTATGTTTCTCTCTGTCAAATAAAGAAAATCTTTAAAAAAAAAATTGCTGTCTAGCCCTGGGGGGATTTTTTTTTTTAATGTGTTTGCTGATAAGAGTTTAGAGCTTAGGGCACCTGGGTGGTTCAGTGGGTTAAAGTCTCCGCCTTTGGCTCAGGTCATGATCTCAGGGTCCTGGGATCGAGACCCACATCGGGCTCTCTGATCAGCGGGGAGCCTGCTTCCTCCTCTCTCTCTCTCTGCCAACTTGTGATCTCTCCCTCTGTCAAATAAATAAATAAAATTTAAAAAAAGAGTTTAGAGCTTAAAAAAAGGAGTTTAGAGCTTGTAATCTGGTAACTCACAATTTATGACAATTTAATGATAAAGGCAGAGGACTGAAAACTTTTTTTTTTTAATTTTGAGGACTTTCTCTTACAGAAGAATCCACCAGTTTGCAAATCTAGTTGCAATTGTAGTTTATACAGTCTCGTTTATCTGATTGTAGTTATAAAGCCAAGTTCAATAACATCAAGACAAGTGAGCATTCTAATAACATTTATTGTGATGTCAGGAAGTCAGAAAGAATAAATGTCGGACAAATAAATGTCATCGTGTTACCTTAAGCAGAAAAGAAAGAACAGTCCCTAAGATTGCTTAGGTCTGTGTAATACTGAGATACAAGGTAAGGTGAGCAAACAACATAAAAGAAAACATGTTGTTGTCTCACCCCAAACTCCTAAAAAGGCCATGAGTGTAATTTTTTCTTTGTAGACATACGGGCTTTGTTTGAAAAGAAATAGTAAAAATAATGTAGGGCAAAGAGTAACTGAAGTAATATTCCTTAGTGCTTCCATTATTAATTCTTACTATCTGTGTTTAGGTTAATCTAATACATCTACAATTTTTTTCCAGACAAAGCAAATATTTAATATCATAGATACAACCTTATATCTATTCACAAAATAAGTAAATATGTACATATATATTACTCATGTGATATTTACCTTGTTCATTTGAGCCAAGGTACATTTTCCAGCATCAGGGTAAAAAAATCCATGCTGAAGGACTGCTCAGAGATATTTAAAGAGAGTCCAATGACTCTCCTTCCCAAAACTTAGAAAATCACTTAAAGGAAAATAACTTTTTAGGAGGTTGAAAGGTCAAACAATGATAAGGAGTTCAGAAACTTCCCAAGGTTTTGCCAAGGGACAGATCCTGAGCATAGTTCTGTGCAGTGTGACTTGACTGTGTCAGAAATCGCAATATCCAATTTAAAAAAAAACAAAGTTGTTTTGATTGAGAAGTCTCAACTCAAGAGGAATAAGCCTCAAATTCTTTATCTTTCAGTAAAAACTGCCTCCTTGAGGCTCAGGGACATTCTCCTTCCTGCTGGGAATGCATCTCTCTTAAGGCCATCTTGATCCAATTCTGTCACTTTTCAGTCACTTTCATTTAATAAGAATAAACTGGCGTTAGGAGTGAGGTTATCCATCCTTGTTAATTTTTCAGTATCACATTTGGCTTAAAGTTCCTTTCTTACACACAGTGCTCTTCCCTTTTCTCTTGTTACAGAGCACTTGTGGTCCAGACCTCCAGTGGACTGTGTAGGCTTTAGGGTGTGGGGCATGGTCTGTTCTCACACACTTGCTGTCTTCTCTGCTCTGGCTTTTAGTGCTGGGACTTGGAGGTAGGAGAGGGAAAAGACAATCCTCAGGTGTCCCAGGATCTGTCTGATATCCCTTGATGAGCCCTCCTTACTTCTCTGACACACTGACCAGCCCTGGCTTCCCTCTGTGGGGTGGATATCCAAATGCTTGCCTTTTCATGGGCCTTTGTGGGCTTTCAGATGATCCTCAGGGAACCTGCATGTATATAGTGTTCCAGTATGGGGCATCCAGAAAAGGCTGCATATATCCTCCTTCTACTTACTTTTCCTTGCCAAACAATGGGAATGCAGTCTGCCAACACTCTTTCTACTGCCTCTTTGTCTAGTGCCATGGCATCATTCACTTTGACACAAGCACAATCATCAGTCCCTTGGTTGGAAATGTGAAGAGGGGAAGAGGGTAGAGAGGAAGCTACCACTATCTCAGTTCACTGGTTCCTCTAAAAGATACCTCTTCTTTGCTCCCAGCCCTCTTTACTATTTCACTCTGACAAAGTTTGCTTTAGGTTCTTTTGTCTTTGAGTGTATGAAGAATAATAGTATGTGCTTTGAACATGGCCTTGGAGATTTTAGTTTCTTTTCTCAACAAGACACCATCTTTGTAATAATCTTGTACCATTTTGTAAGGAGTGGGGAGAGAAGGAAGAACTTCACATCATCTTTATAGTCATATTGAAAGTTTATGCTGTGTTTTGTTGGGGATGGGTTGTACCATACTAACTTGTTTCAAACTGAGGCCAGAAAAATTAAGTACTTTGTCAAAGGTCACACAGCCAGTAAGTATCAGAGCAAGAATTTAAATCTGGGTGGTCTGGCAAGAGCAGCTATGTTCTGCCTCACAAGGCTTGTAAAATGTGATGCCTAGCCATGTTTTGTGGGTTTGTGGAGGCAGGGTCTTTTGACACTGGCTGTGTGTCATAGAAGACAAGCCTGGGAACACTCTTACCGAGAGAATTCTGAGTCATAACACAGAGACGCTTAGTATCATCCACAGGACAGTAGTGGTCACTGACCCTGGGGATGGTAAGATCCTAGTAAATTTAAATTTACTTTCTGTTCAACTGAAAGGCTTATTGAAATACATTACAATTATTTTAGTGCACTCTCCTTTTATAGTCTAATTAACACTTTATTTTGCAAAGTATTGCATAATTTAGTGGCCACTTAGCTGTTTTTTCAATCTAATGCCACCCTGAGGTGATCAACAGTAAATTTATTAGATAACCAAAGAAGTTTTTAAAAAGAGTATTGACAGATTAGTAGTAGATACAAAGAAGGGGGAGACAAATGAATACTTTTTGTACTCTTCAGGATGTATTATGCTTTTTTTTTTTTTTAAAGATTTTATTTATTTATTTGACAGAGAGAGAGAGAGATCACAAGTAGGCAGAGAGACAGGCAGAGAGAGAGGAGGACGCAGGCTCCCTGCTGAGCAGAGAGCCCAATGCAGGCCTCCATCCCAGGACCCTGAGATCATGACCTGAGCCAAAGGCAGAGGCTTAACCCACTGAGCCACCCAGGTGCCCAGGATGTATTATGCTTGGTAAAATGTCATAATCTATAGTAAATCTCCTAGAATTCTGCAGCTATTTACTGGTAAGACAGTGGTATGCATAATTAAGTTTCAAGTTTTTAAAACTCTGTTGAATTGCTCTCCGACACAACTGCATTTTCTCAAGTGAATGTTAGTCTGTCTCACTGAGGGTGGGAGTGTGGTCCTTGCAACATTAGAAGCCTATGGAGCTCCTCCATCTAGCTGTGCTACTAGTTAGAAACTGTTGCCTCAGTAGCACATGTGTATAATAGCATGCTTTCTATTTTAAGTCAGAGAACCCAGTTTGGGTTGTTTGGGATACAGGAGTGTTTTGCCAAATTCCAGAGACAAGGATAATGAAGGATCAGAGTAACGGGGAGAAATAGCGATTGATGTTCCCAAGAGAATCCTGGAAATTTTCACTTCTAGTTTTTTCCTGTGCAGACCTACTTCCTTTGCTGGCCCCTCGTTGATCTTCTGCTTTAACTTTCTTTTCATCTATTTTTTTTTAAATTTTATTTATTTATTTGACACAGAGATCACAAGTAGGCAGAGAGGCAGGCAGAGAGAGAGGAGGAAGCAGTCTTCCCGCTAAGCAGAGAGCCCGATGCAGGCCTCGATCCCAGGACCCTAAGATCATGACCTGAGCTGAAGGCAGAGGCTTAACCCTCTGAGCCACCCAGGTGCCCTCTTTTCATCTATTAAAAGTAGAAAATATTTATCATTTAGATTTCTCTGGAGGGCAAGCATGGTACACTGTAAAGATCGTTGACTTTGAAATTTGACTGACCTAGATTTTTTATTTCAGTTTTGCCACTTGCTGGTTATACCTCTTTGGGTGAATCATTTAATCTTTTTCCTTATGTGTAAGAGTAATATGCAGTTTATTGGGTTTCAGTGAGAACTAAAAAAGATACTATATGTAAAGCATCTATATTCTTTGAACATGTATTATTCTCTTCATTATTAATTGGTTGCCTGACTCATAATGTAACATAGTCATGAATGACATTTTATTCACTCAGGTGTTTATAAATGTATACCCCTACTATGAAAAGAGAAACCACAAGCTTGCTTCAATAAACTTTGCTTCTGTGAGAATACCACTACAATTACAGTAGATCTACTGTGTTGGAACAGAGGATGAATGTGATTTAACCTATTTATGATGGCCTACTGACTGGAAAGACAAGAAAAACTGATCTGATGCTTTTCCTCAGAGAAATAAGCCTCCTACTTCATGAAAAAGAATGCTCCAAGTTTAGTTAAGTCCAGGAACCAGAGCTCTTTACAAAAGTTTCTTTCAGAATTTAGCTTGAAGCCTAACCAGCTTTAGTGTAGGTCTGGTTCCTCTCTCTAAATTGTTCCCTATCCCTTCATTTCTCAGCCTGAGCAGAGACTCTTAAGACTTCTCTCCATGGCTCCCACATACATAATTGTAATGCTGGTTCACATGGAAATCTTTGTACCATAGTCTCTGAGCTGATATGCCAGCTTATATCTATGTGGTCTTTCTTTCTGTGTTTATGAAATTTCTAAGCAAACAAAAACAAACAAAGAACCAGAAGATCAGTAGACTCTTGCTTTTGTGATTTAGTATCTTATGAGTCACCCAACTAGCCCATTCTCATAGTAATTTGTCACTTTGCAGGCACAGATTTGCATGAGTTGCACAATTTGGACTAGAAGAACAGGAGTCAAGATTAAAATGAGTAAGGGAACCTTGCCATCTACCTAGAGTCTTCATAGAATCTCACTGAAAATTTATGAATTTTGCTCATAAAGGCATATGTAATTACTCTCCTAAAGCAAGGTACATTTCATTCCTTGTGAAGAATAGTCCTGGAAATCAAGCAAACTCCAATGTCTGCTGTTGGAAGAGAAAAGAACATGAAGAAATATAAGAAAATAATGCTTCTGAACCAGGAAATAAATTTAAATTAGCAAAAACTTAGAGTAGGACAGCAGATCTCACAGTGATTAATATATGTGATGTAAATAAGTTTACCATATTCTCTAAATGCAGTGAAGCCTGGGTTATTATGAAAACTAGTCCCCAAATTTTATTTCCTGCATAATGTAATTGAGAAACATTTAAGAATTGGGGAACTCAAAGACTGAGTTATAGTCTTTGTGATTGTTAAGGAGCCACTATTGTTTCTTTTTAAAATAAGAATAATAGTTGGCTTGTTAGAACTATCTGCTATGTTCAGGGAACACCCCTGGTTACTCCTTATAATATTATTATATTTCGTTTTCACAACAAGTACATGAAGGAAGTGTTAATCCTGTTTTAATGATGAAAAACTGAGAGTGGAGGGAGGGAATTATCTTGTCCAAAGTCACACAGTTTGTATTACCATGAGTAGCCCAAAGTCATTTTCAAAAGTAGTGTAAAGGGATACTCTGTGTATTATTATGCAGAATTGAAACAGTTGCTGTGATTTTTCTCCTCCAAACTAGAAAAATAGGTGACTTTTTTCCTTTCATATTTTAACATTAGAAAGTGAATGAATTTTTTGCCTGCAAACTTAGTTCCATCATGCCAATCTTACGAGCTCACTACATTTGTCCATTAATCACTAATATGTTAGTTATTTCTAGAATGAAGGGAGGACTCAGAATATTTATTTTAATTCTTGACTTCAATATTTATTTAGCATTTTTAAATTTTCAAAAGAGTTGAAGTGGCTTGTAAGTTAAACATAAGAGAAGATAAGAAAATTAAGGAAAATAAGCAAACAGATCATCTAAAATATATAGACTATATAGTAAAGTATGCTTAAGAAAAGCTGATTTATATACCTAGGGTCTGAAATCATTCTGTTTTGTGGCAGCTAAAACAAGGAAAATACCATTTATAATCTACATTACCTTTTCTAATAACAACAAAAGCGTTCAGAGTAAGAGTAACCTGCAGATATATTTTTAAAGCTACACCTAGGAAATTTTCACATATACAAATTTAGGTGTGGCCTCTTAAAATGATGGGTTTCTGTTGATGCTGAGGTAACATTGTTTGAATTCACTGTTTTATACACCTCTAGCCATAGAACCAATAAGCAAACCAAATACAGGAGAACAGAAATCACCACACCAACAAGATTGTTGAAAATATTATTTAATTGAAGGAGAGTCTTTAGCACTGCTTGGATACAGTAAATTAAGGCTCAGATTCTTTGACTTGTGCTTGTTACGCAGATAACCCAGCTATTAGTTAAAGGTTCTTTGTTTGTATTTTTTGCTTTCCAAATTGGGACACTCGTGAGGGGGCAGAGAATCAATTGTAATTATACCAAGACAAGATATGTCAACGGAGCTTGTACCTGACAAACTAGGAATATGGTCACCCTGGGTAAAAGTAGTCATTATTTTAGGCACCAATCTCAAGAGCAGTTGTGACTCTTGGGCTCTTGGGGACCATACTTTGTCACCCATGCAGAGATTTACCTACTCAGTATGAGCACAGTTACATGGATGCTGAGAAAATAAATCAAGATTCCTTTACAAATTATTTTCAGCAATCTCACAGACTTTAAAACACTTGATGACTCTGAAGTTGGATATCAACTTGTTAGAGAAACCCACTGTTTTCTCTTTTCAAAAATTAAAAAATCAGGGGTGCCTGGGTGGCTCAGTCATTAAGTGTCTGCCTTCAGCTCGGGTCATGATCCCAGAGTCCTGGGATGGGCCTGGGTTTGGGCTCCCTGCTCTGCGGGAAGCCTGCTTCTTCCTCTCTCACTCCCCTTGCTTGTGTTCCCTCTCTAGCTGTGTTTCTCTCTGTTGTATAAATAAATAAGATCTTTAAAAAAATAATAAAAATTTTAAAATCAGGCTTAGGCATCCAGCTCTTGATTTAGGCTGAGTTCATGATCTCAGAGTTGTGAGCTCAAGCCCTGTCTGGGACTCCATGCTTGGGCATGGAGCCTGCTTAAGACTCCCTATTTCCCTTTCCCTCTCTCTCTGCCCCCCCCACTACTCTCTTTCTAAAAATAATAATAATAATAATAATAACAATACTTTAAAAATCAAACCCTGAACTTGTAAAATTTATAGAGGGAAAAAATTTTTTGCAGCATGATGCTTTGACCTTGACCCTGATTCCCACCTGTCACCTGTTACCTTCCCTGTGGGGATTTCTTATTCATCAGATTTTTTAAAAGATTTTATTTATTTATTTGACAGAAAGAAACACAGCCAGAGAGGGACAAAAGCAGGCTTCCCGCTGAGGAGGAGCCCGATGCGGGGCTCTATACTGGGACTCCGGGATCATGACCTGAGCTGAAGGCAGATGTTTTAACGAGTGAGCCACCCAGGCACCCCTTCATCAGCTTTGAAATCCTCAGACTGGTCTCAGAGAAGCTCTGTAAAGGCAGACTTCCTGCAGGAAAATTTTTTTTCAGTATTGACCCCCATCTTTATCATTTCAATAAAATTACACAAATGGCTCTAGGATGACAGATAAATAATGCATGCAAAGTGACAAGCGTCTTGGTAACCTAGTTTACAGGATACCTTCATTTGGAAAGCCCTCCTGGGCCTTGGGCTGCTGCCAGATTCTTGGCACACATCCCCCTGATTGAGCCCATCTTGTTCCACCTGTGTCTTGCAGGAGCACTTACCCAGGTGTTTGCCATCCTGACAATCTAGGTAGAGAAGAGGGAGACCCAGAGAGAAACCAGTGCTTCCTCCTCTTCCACTTCCATCTTCTCTTTTTGCTCTGGTTTCTCCCCCAGATCTTCCCCGAGTTACTGACAGCATAACTTGGATCCATTCAGAGGTTCCTCTACCTTCTTGCTGAAGGTATCCTTTATCCTACAAGCATACCTTATTAAACACTTAACATGAGTGTAAGAGACACAGAAGTTGCAGGAAGATCATTCTGCTCCATATAATTCATAGCAGTAGGACCTTTGCTCTGAAGTTATTATTAAAATAGTACCAGATGACCTCTTTCTTTTAAAGATACTAAGTATTCCAAATATTTGCAGTATTGGGGCGCCTGGGTGGCTCAGTTGGTTGGGCGACTGCCTTCAGCTCAGGTCATGGTCCCGGAGACCCAGGATCGAGCCCCACATCGGGCTTCCTGCTTGGCGGGAAGTCTGCTTCTCACTCTCTCACTCCCTCTGCTTGTGTTCCCTCTCTGGCTGTGTTTCTCTCTGTCAAATAAATAAAATCTTTAAAAAGAAAAAAAGAAAAGAAAATATTTGCAGTATTGAAACTAGGTGTGGGACAAACACAGCCTCTTGAGTGGAGGTTTAAAGATTACAATTGAGCTAGTGATTTAATAAGTCATTTTAATAGATTAATAGTAGTAATAAATAGAATCTTTGTTCAGGACTACATACCTACTATTCATAAAAGCATTGCTTTAATTTTTAACTTTATGATTATCATTGGAGGCATACGTATGGTATATTCAGTGATTTGATATAACTATAGCATGATTCCATTTGGCTTTATCATGCAAACTATAAATTTCATAATTTTATGTAACTGACATGCTTCCATGTCAAGTTTTTCTTAAGATTGTATTTATTTGAGAAAGAGATAGAAAAAAAGCATAAGCAGGGGGAGGGGCAGGGGAGAGGAAGAAGCAGACTCCCCACTGAGCATGGAGCCCAGTGTGGGTTTTCAGGACCCTGGGATCATGACGTGAGCCAAAGGCAGAGGCTTAACTGACTGAGCCACCCAGTTGCCCCTCCACATCAGTTTTTAGATTCTAAATCATGTTGCCTTAGGTTTGTTAACTACTATGTATTAAAGCCAGTTTATCAACTGAATACACTATAAGAATGGTTAAACATATAATAATGTCTGCTACTATCCAATTTGAGGCCTTATTAATTCATGCCATGATCACGCTAAGATGCTTGTCACAGGTGGTCTCAATGTAAACTCTCAGCACATAAACTAAATTCAGCTTTCAATCATTAATCAACTAATCAATACAAAATTCCTTTTGGATTACTTGATGTCTATGAGTTAGGAAAGTTCTCATGAAAATCTGGATTTTCAGTTTTTCTGAAAATTAGACCCACTAAATTTCTTATGGGCTAGAACTGTTTAGGTCCTCCTCAAGGCTGCTTTTTTATAGTATCTTCCTGACCTTGACATGCACTTAAGTCTGCAACCCCTGATCTAGACACTTCCTATTCCAGTGCATCCTACTCTTCCTCCACATCAAACTTCTAAGTGCATTACAGTAAATCTGCCACACCCCTCCTGTAGACCTTTCCTGTCCCCATCCATAGAATCTGTGATATGGACTTTAAGTTCTTCCTATTTTAACTTTATATTCAGATTTTCACCCAGAACAACGGAATAACAGGTCCCATTGTTCTGGGCAGGTAGGGCTACTTGCTACCAGATCACACCTCGTGCTTTTATACTTCTTCACCTTTCAGATGCCTCTCTTCTTCCTCAAATGCCTTCTCATCCATATTCATATATTTTTTTTAGATCTAGTTAAAAGTTTGTGTCTCAATTATATCTTTCCAGAACAGCCAAGGGATAGTGATTCTTCCCTCCTCTGCATTTAACACACTGATTTCCCTGACTTTCAAATTCCTGAATGTACACCAGTTTATTTTGAAATTATGAGTGATTGCAGACTTATCTCAACTAGGTAGGGTCTAAATCTTGTTCAGTTTGAATCCCACATATACTTGGCATAATTACTTATACTTACTTGACAGTAATTATTTGTTGAATGAGAAAGTTTTCTTCTTTGTTCCAGTATTCTTTATGTAAGTAACATCCCCTGAGACACAGATGTGATTTATATTTGCATTTTCATTAGGTAGATGATAGATGTGTGTATTTAAAATATTGATTTTTGTGAGGTATGTGATTATTTAGAGCTCTAGAGCCTTTTGTATTATCAAATATTTGACCTTCCTGTTTAATCTTTTTTTTTCAGTAATTACCATGATGTAGCTTAGTTTTTTATAGCTCTCACCTACAAAAATAATTCAGAAGGAAATATGGAATATCAGTGATATATCTTTCTTGACAGTATAATAGTATCATGTTCAAACTATAAGAACTGTTGCTCCTAAACTGTAATGTGATGCTAAATTTTAGGTTAGCAGGATTTTATGTGAAGCTTGACTGGGAATTAGTAATTCATAGAAATCTTTTAAGATATTACAACAATTTTAAAAAATATTCTTTTAGGTGATACAGTTTATTAGATGAGTCATTCCTCATTGTTACAAATTCAACAGTATGTGTTTACATTTAGAATATGTTACATGTAAGTTATATGTTGACAACTTTTGTGTCCGTTGACTCCTCCTTTTTGTTTCATGGTGGAAAGAACTCACTTAGCAGCCGTATATTCTCTTCCTTCTGACTTTGGATCCTCTTCTCACGTTGATTCTCTTTTTTTTCCCCCAAAGCCTGTGTCATAGGTATTTCCCTACTCTTCCCTACTTGTTTTTAGTGGGTGGTAGAGGGAGAACATGGAGACCACGCCTTGCCTCCACTAGGTGTCCTTTAAGCCTGGCTCAGCATCTCAGAGAGGATAGTTGCCTGCAAAATGAGAAGGAGCTGCCAGTGTTGGGCAACAGTATATAACCATAAAGTTCAAGGAAAAATAGTTTTCTTTTAATGTTATAAATCTGTTACAAATGATTCTAGAAAAGATTTGCGACACAATAACTTTTTAATTTTTCCCCTGGAGAGAATCTTTAATTGTTTTTAAAGAGAGAAACAATTGCATTCTCATAAATATATTCATTTTCAATGTGCATAAATATAATTATTCAGTTCAGCTATGCCAGCAAGAGCTGTAGGGATAACTTGTGCTTGACCTTTAATCAGTGTAGAAAAGTAAACATTCTGTGTTGGCTCTTCAAATCCCTCGGTGAGCCACTGCAATGGAGAAATCGCCCACAAAAAGTAAAGCACATTAAAACTGATGCAGGATCTAATAAGGCTCTCTGAAAATGTCCAGAAATATTTTATCAAGGACCTAGGTTTTTCTGTTAATTTCTAAATACTTTTTATTTTATTAAAAGGAAATAGGAGTAATATGGTGACTGAGAGGACAGTTCTGTCCTGTGACATGGCTGTGAGCCGGCCTTTTCCAAATAGTCCTGTTTGTTCGATTATTTTTTCATGTTATCCATGTTTACATGTAACAAACTACTTGTATCCTCATAGCCCTTTTATTGCTTCCTTCCTCCCTCCCAGGAAGTATTAATTCCCCCTCATCTCAGATCAGAGAGAGCACTTACTCAGGGAAATACAAGCACTGCGAGGTGAAAATTCTGGACCTCCCTGAAGCAAACAGTTCAGAAGGAGGAAATACAGGAGGGACACCAACAGTGTCTGTGACAATACCTGAAACAATAAATGAAAAAAACATGTAACCTAATCTTTCCTAAGGAAATACAAAGTGAGTTAAAAACGAGTCACATATTAGTGAGAGCAGGACCTTAGGGAAATCTTTAGGCACTGAAAGAATGGTTGAATGTTGTCAGCCAGTGAGAATCTGACCAAAGAAGCAAGACCCAAAGACTGGGTGAAATTGGCAAGGAATCTGTATGTCATAGATCAGAGAGGAAGGACCATCCCTGTGTGGTGGTGTCTCTTAGAGGCCTGAGACTCACCTTTGCTCTAGGGGGAAGTCCATATTTCATAATGTGCTATGTAAATGATTTGGCCATTGACTGCCCCTTGAATCTCATCTAGGTATTATTAGTTTGTGTTAGTTTTGTTTATAAGAACTAAAATCTGTTTCAGTTTTCTAGGGCTGCCATAACAGAGTACTATAGGCTGGGTGGCTTAAACAACAGAATTATTTTCTCACAGTTATGGAGACCAGGATCACAGTTACAGAGCAACGTGTTGGCAGGTTTGGGTTCCTTCTGAGGGCCACGAGAAAATAATCTGTTCCAGGCTTCTTCCTTGGCTTAGAGATGGCTGTCTTTTTCCTGTGTCTTTATATTGTGTCCCTCTGTACATGTCTGTAGCCAAACTACCTCTTTTTATAAGAACACGAGTCATGTCAGGATTGCAACCCTCATGGCTGCATTTTAACTTCATTATCTCTGGAAAGACCGTATCTCCACATATGGTCACATTCAGAGGCACTGGGGGTTTAGACCTCAACATATGAATTTTGGAGGGGCACAGTTCAGCATATAACACTGTACTTTTGCCTCCCAAAATTCATATCTTTTTCACATTCACCCCATCCCAACAGCCTCAAAAGTCTTCGGTCATGCCAATGTCAGCTGTCTATCCAAAATCTCACCTAAATCTCATCCAGACAATATATGAATGAATCTCCAGGTATGATGCCTTTTGAGACAGAATTCTCCAGCTGTCTCTGTCCCTCTTGAACTCTATGTTAGCCTTCCCAAATTTCTTTCTTTTTCCTGAACTATCTCACATCTTGGCACTTGCATACACTATTCATTCATCCCAGGATACTCATTCTCTTCTCTTAGGTTTAGGTTTTGTTTTTGTTTTTGTTTTTCCCATCCATCAAGCAGATGCCTACATGGCATTTCCTCCTATGTGACTCCTCTACATTTCTTTCAGGGTCCGTCCTGCTTGCTTGCTCCTTCATGGACCCTGCTTTTCCCCACGATGCCCATATCACACTCTATTCCAAGTAGCTTGTTAAATGCTCTTCCCACTCTCTAAGACAGGAAACTGTAAGAGAAAAAGGCTCCCAGACCTTTGACTATAAAATTTTATAATTTATCAACTAGGAACATGGAAAATGATAAATTAGTTAAAAGAAAGGAGGAGGTAGGGTGCCTGGGTGGCTCAGTCGTTAAACGCCTGCCTTAAGCTCAGGTCATGATCCCGGAGTTCCCAGGTTGAGTCCCACATTGGGCTCCCTGCTAGGCAGGAAGCCTGCTTCTCCCTCTCTCACTCCCCCTGCTTGTGTTCGCTCTCTAGCTGTGTTTCTCTTTGTCAAATAAATAAATGAAATCTTTAGAAAGAAAAAGAAAGAAAGAAAGAAAGAAAGAAAGAAAGAAAGAAAGAAAGAAAGAAAGAAAGAGGGAGGGAAGAGACAACAAGGGAGGGAGTGAGAAGAAAAGAGAGAGAAAAAGAAGGTTTACATGGAGGGAAGGAGCTGATAGAAAGCTTTGAAACCAAGCTTTGACAATATGGTTCTCATCACACCCGTGTGTCACCTTCTTCAAGTGATTTAACGTCAGTGAGCTTTGTCTAACAAATAAAAGAGCTAGACTATAATTTTCTTTTTCTCTGTTATGACAGAATTTAATTTTTTTTTTCAGCAGCTGACAGTGGGTTTAAGATGATTAGGGTAAACTGGGCTCTAAGGGACCACCTAGTAGCCTCTTGCATAAATACAGGTGTGAGGTTCTATTTGAAAAAGTCAAAATGATGAATTTGGTTTGGAGATATAGTTTGGACATTCAACACCTGCTTTATGTTCCTGTTTGTAACAGTGTATGCCTTTTGGAGACGTGTTCGTGTAACACAGACATGGTGTATATCATGTTATACCACAGTCACCTCTTTAAGAATATAAACATTGTTATTTATGTTCATTGTAGAGAAGAGAGAAACGATATGAAGGTATTGATTTGAAATCCATTTAAAGCATCTGTTTGTATTGTTAATCTGGATTATGCTGATATAATTAGTTATTAATCATCTGTGATTAGAGAACACATCCCAGTCAAAAGATCCAGGGAAGTCTTCTGTAGATTAACGTGGAGGAGAAAGAGAATCATTTGGAACTACACAGGTCAGACTCCAAACTCAAGCCTGATAGTGATTCTGTCTTGCTTAATGGGTGCCACATTCTTGTCAGAGCTCATCTCTCATCTGTAGTCAGGATTACTGGTAAATTGGCTGAAGGAATTATTTTTTGTAATGTTGAATTGTAATATCCCTTTGAAATCTTCTGAAGATATACATGAAAGAATAACTCTGCCTTATTTTACTAATAGAAATTGAAAAACATTTCTAAAAAAATAAATCTTTTTATGGGATGCCATTTTATGGGTTGCTCAGTGAGCGGTCTGCCTTCAGCTCAGGTCATGATCCCGTATTGGGCTCCTTGCTTGGCGGGGAGCCTGCTTCTCCTTTTGCCTGCTGTTCCCCCCTGCTTTGTCTCTCTCTGTCAAATATATAACATTTTTAAAAAATAAAAATAAATCCTTTTTAGTGTCAAAACTTTAAAAATGACTATTGTTGGTAATTTTACTTTTTAGAAATATTTATCTTTTTGTTGTTTCTTCTTCTCCCAGAGAAAGGGAGACAGAATTCTAAGTACGTATAAAAATAATAGTAATAATAATAATAACATTTATTGATTCCTTATCCTAATCCTTTATCAAGGATTTTGGCCTATCATCTCATTTAATCTCCATAATAACTCTATAAAGAAGATTCTATTATTACCTCCATTTTACAGGTGAGAGTTTCTGTAAGACACAGAAATGCTATATGACGTGCCCTTGCCCACACACCTGGTAAGTGGAAGAGCTGAGATTCAAATCCAGACTCTCTGAAAACCATGCATTTAACCAAATATGCTATAGCTATAGTAGTTGCTAAATAATCATTTACTGTAAAGGAATCAGAAATTTTGTCAAGAGAGGAACAATAGAATTAGAAGCTGAGGAAAGGTAATGTTCAATGCTAATCATACAACGGAATTTATCTCATGTTGGGAATACACCAAGATAATGTACACAGAGAAGCAAATTTTGTGTTCCATTCAACCCATTCTCAAGGGTGGTTGTATATCTGCAGGTAAAGACCATAGAGGAACTTGGATTACATTAAGAGTATAGACAACCTCTTTTCTTGAGATATTTAGGTACAGTTAGAGACACACGTGTGATAAATGATTCATCATTATCTTCTTACATATTTATGGGTTTCAGTGTTCCTTTAAATCTGTAGTTAGCCTAGATAAAAATATTTGGCTTCTTTAATTTTATTCAGTGTGTTCCAGGTATATCCTTGGCAGATTGAACCTATTATATATCTGTGACTTAATGAAATATCTCCTTGCATTTCACTGACCGTAAACCTTGGAAGCTTCTTTTTGAGGTTATTCAGTATTATAATTAATGCTGTACTTGAATATCAGCCAGTAACCAAGTTTGTTTTGACATCATGCATTTTCAGAGTTTTTCTAATAACTACACTTAGATTTATCTGCTCAACCAACCCAGATATGAGTCCAGCTATTTATAACTATTTAGATCCTTCTTCCCTTTTGTTTTCATTCTAATCTTTTTCTATGATCAGAAGCAAACTGTGTTGTTTCTCCCGGCCTGTTTTCTATAAAAGGGAGATAACAATTGCTCCTACACCTCAGAGCTATGTGAATATTAAACAAGACTGTATATTGGTATCTGTAGCCTGGACCACATTCCCGAGTTCTAAAACTCATAGATATGTGCTTATTCAACATGTTTACTTAGACACCTAGTAGGCACCTCAAACTTAGCATGACCTAGACACTACTCCTGAAGTCTCCCTCAAATAAGCTTCTTCCCTGACTTTCTAATCTCTGTAATTTACCTACTTTCTCAGGTCATAAATTTAGGATTTGCCCTTGAAACTTCTTATTTATTCATACCTGGCAGCCAATCCATCAGCAAATTCTGGGAACTGTACCTTCAGAATAAATCCTGAATCACCATTTTCAGTACCTTTCTTGCTATCATCCTATTCAAGGCACCATCCCTCCTTACTGGAACAATCGTAATAATTTCCCATCTGGTCTCACTGCCCCCATTCTTGACCCTATACAGAGTTTCTCCTTCCCACAGCAGCCAGAGTCATTCAGTAAATCTTTAAATTAGATAATCTCTCCCCTGCTTAAAATTCTTCAACTAGTTCCTAAATCAAAAACACAAGAAACAAGTGTTGGCAAGGATGTGGAAAAAAAGGAACCCTCATGCACTGTTAGTGGGAATGCAAACTGGTGCAACCACTGTGGAAAACAGTATGGAGGTCCCTCAGAACGATAAAAACAGAACTGCTCTACAATCCAGCAGTCATATTACTAGGTATTTAACCCAAAAGTACAAAAACAATAATTCAAAGGGATACATGCACCCCAATTTTATAGCAGCATTATTTACAATAGCCAAATTATGGAGATAGCCGAAGTGCCCACTGATTGATGAATGGATAAAGAAGATGTGGTATACACCATATATACAAACACACACCAGATGTATATGTATATACATGTATAGTGAGATATTATTCAGCAATAAAAAAAGAATGAAATCTTGCCAATTGCAATGATACTGATGGAGCTAGAGAGTATTATATAAAATGAAATAAGTCAGAGAAAGACAAATACCATATGATTTCACTCATATCTGGAATTTAGGAAATAAATGAGCAAAGGAAAAAAGAGAGAGAGGCAAACCAAGAAACAGACGCTTCACTATAGAGAACAAGCTGATGGTTACCAGGAGGGAGGTTGGTAGAGTATGAGTTAAACAGGTGATGGAGATTAAGGAGGGCATTTGTGGTAGTGAGCACCGGGAGTTGTTTGGAAGTGGGGAATCACTATATTGCTTACCTGAGACTAATAAAATACTGTATGTTAACTATATTGGAATTAAAATTTAAAAAATTAAAATGATTTCATAGAAAGACTAGAATGGTGGTTGCAAGGTACCGGGGAGAGGAATAAATAAGGTGATGATGGTCAAAAGGTACAAATTTTCAGGTATAACAAGAATACATTCTGGTAATTCTGGTGACTAAAATTAGTAATATACTATTATAAACTAGAAAGTAAACTAAGAGTATATCTTAAGCATATCATTGGAAAATAAATTAAAAAAGGAAACCCCAAAACACAGCTAACTATGTGATATGATAGCTGTATTAATTTTCTTGATCTTAGTAATCATTCCACATTCATATCAGATGAACACTGTACACTGTAAATATATGTAATCATACCTGTCAATTTTTCTCAACAAATTTAAAAATAAAAAAATGAAAAAAAAACTGCTTCAGCCAATTCCCATCCCACTAAGAATAAAATACATGCAATTTATCATTGATGATATGATCTTATAGCATCTGATCCTGGCCATATATTCATCTTCATCTACCTTGCTAATCTTAGATGCCCACGGGCCTCTTGCTGTTGCTCAGTTACATCAAACTCATTCCTGCCTCAGTGCCTTTGTACTTGCTATTTTCTCTACCTAGGATATTCTTCCGTAGATATTTGCACGACTTGCTTCCTCACATTATTTACATCTCTGTTCAAATGCATTTTCTCATGGAGGGGCTAGGTGAGGTGTTTCCAGGATTAATTTATCTAAAATATCCCTCCCTCATCCCTCGTCACTCTCTAAATGATTCAGCAACCATATGCTTGTTATTTATCACATAATATGATTATTCACATGCTTTCCCTTATCTAAAATGTATACTCCTTGAGTTCAGGAACACAACAGACCTGGCACATGGTAGGTGTTTAATATAGATATGTCAAAAAATGAATTAATGAATAGAAAGTACCTACAGCCTGGTGCATACTCAGTTTTCATAAATGTGATTTGTGACCCTTCTACCCTTTTCTAATGATACACGTTAGAAAAATCATAACTTGTTACAGTCTCCATTACACATACTTCTATATTCCTCATAAAAGCTGTAAAGTCAATGTTTCCATTTCCCAGATGGGGTAACTGAGGGTTAGACAGACGGATAACTTGCCTAGAATGATATTAGAAGTTCAGATTTGGCTCAAACTGTTGTTTCTATGTCCAGTGATCCTGCAATAGAAGGTGATTTAAATGAAAGGTCACCATTCTTTTGATAACAAGAGTTGATTTAGCTAATATCAGTGCTGGGCAAGTGCTTCTTCTTCTTTTACTGTATAATGTTCATGCCCGGAAGGAAATAAAACACCTTAGAGGGCAGGGGACTGTGTTTTGATCCATGGAATCTAATATACTAGAACCAGACATATTCTTACATCCAGCATCATTCTACTGTGTTACATCTACTTCCCAAATCAGTGCCAAGAAATCAGCATCGACTCTTTTCTCTTCTGACCTTTGTAGGTAAAACAATTTTTTTAATGCATTTTAAGTCTAAATGCTATGGGTGGTTGTTATGCAAGCTCATTTGAAACCATTTGCCTATAAAAAATCACCATGCAGTCTTTCCTTTTTTCTTAGGCACTAATTGTGGGACTTCTAGCATTGTTTTCAAAGATAGAATACAGGTGTGAGAAAGAAAGCAGGTATCAGTGAAGCTGGCAGAAGTGAAGGGATGGAGGGCTATAAATGAAGGAAACAGTTGGAAGGAGGGAAAAAATTGAAAGGGAGTGGCCAGATCTGCAAGTATCATCAGTGAAGAACAAGAAAAGGCAAAGCCTGCAATGAATTTATGAGGTGGCATGTGCCAATGGGAATGCTGAAAGGAACTGAACTGAAGCAACCAGAGGTAGAAAATCCCTATGTACTAGGCAAGTTTCTAGGTACTGAGAATATAATGATGAGCAAAATGGTGTGTAAAATTTACATACATAGGCAACTCTTGGATCATTTTATACAATAGATTGAAATATGCCATTTTAAAGGAGATAAAATAGAAAAGCATATACAATTACTTTTAATATAATCTTATTCCTTAGCACTTACGAATCTCTGATTATGAATAATACAATGGTATCAGCCCTAAGGAACTTATAGTTGATTGGGGGAAAGGCATTATGATACACGATGTCTGCAAAATAGAACTCTGTAATGAAGTCTATCAGAGTAAGGACTATGCTTATCTTGCTTACCCTTATATTCACAATACTACACCATATAAACAGTAAAGGAGTTTTTCAAGAGAAGATCAGAATTTTTTTGTTAACAACACAATTGAGTTCTAGAACTTCTGCTATACATAAGAAACATAAGAAACATCCGGGTAGCATTTTCAACATACACGTTCATGAGCCTTTCTCCTGAACCACATACTGAATCAGATTTTTGAGAGGTAGATCCTAGCTTTTGGACTTTCTAAATGTTCTTCAGTCAATTTGATAAACCCTAGTTAGGAAGGACTGATTTAGAGAGGCTTCTTCGTGCATGCCAAGGGGCTTTGATAAAGCCCTGTCATTCCCATCACTTTCAGTACTGATTTAGATCAGGAGTTAGCAAAAACGGCCCATGGGCCAAATCCAGCCCACCACCTGTTTTTGGATGGTTTGTGAGGCTAGAATGGCTTTTACATTTTTAAAGACTGAAGAAAATCAAAAGAAGACAAACACTTTATACCACATGAAAATTGGATGAAATTTAGATTCCAGTGAGTACAAATAAAATACTGGATCACGATTTCCCGCATTCATTTTGTGGTATTTGTGATTCTTTTCCCACTACAACAGCAGAATTGAATAATCAAGACAGAGACTGTGTGGCCTGCAAAGCCTGCATGTTTACTATCTTGCCCTGTACAGAAAAATTTGCCTACTCCTGTAATAGGAAGAGAATATTCATCACATACTTCACAAGTTATGAATCTGGGAGATACAGTAAGTTAAATGAGAAAAAGTTTCTTGTCACAAGGAGAGATGGGCCAACTCTAGCAAAATAAAATACAGTAGCTAAGATAATAAGTTTCCACATGTTGGTCTAAATAAAACAACCACACAGTTATGAGCAATTTAGCGTTTACACATGGAAAAATGACACAGGAGTTTTATTTGACAGTAAGTCCAAGCAGTTATATGATTATGACCACTAAAAATCTAATTTATATGGACCTATAAGCAGAAGTATGGCATGTAAAATAAGGAATGCTAAGATTATGCCTAAATAATTCATTTCACTTGGGGGTAGCCTACTTGCAAGTGGAACAGATATCTTACGTATTTTCAGGGGGAGTTATAAGGATGGTGAAGTGATTCAAAATCGTGCCAAATGTTAAATTATTTAGCCTGAGGAAAAGAAGACTCTGAAAGGACATAACAGATAACACTTGTCAAATATTTGGATGAATATCATGTGGGAGAAGGATTAGGTTTATTCTGTGGGAGCCAAAGGGGTATAAAGCCATTTATGGAGATGGAGAGTGCAGGCATATTAGGGTAATATAAATAGATATACTAACTGTTCAAATATGGAATTGTGATTCCTTGAGTGGAATTGTGAATCTCTGGAAGGTGTGGAAAGAGCCTGGAAGAATTCTGAGTCAGGATATTGTTGGTAGGATTTGAGGATTAGAAGGGAAGTTATATTAATTTACATGTAAGATCTCTCTCGACATTGAGTGTCACAGAGAATAAATCCATTATGGCATGCATGTATTTTGATATTCCTTGTGCATTCATTGGACATTGACTTTTATAATTTTGAAGGATACAAAGGGAATCCTTGATGTGAGTCGGGGAGACAGGAACTTTGCAAACAAGACATAAACACATAAAACATCAAGATGAGTGGTACATAAACTAAAAGTCTGTTGTTCAAAGAGGTTGTGATCAGTGAACACTTCAGGAAGGAAGTGGGCTCTGAACAGAGCTTTGAAGATTGGTTTTAATTTGAATAGATTGTGATAAGAACAGAGGGGCTGTAGGTAATGGGACCAACATAAGCAAAGATCAGTTAAGGAGGGGTAAGGTAGAGATAATATGGCAGAGAGAAGGAGATACTTACCTCGAATAACATTCATTCATTATTCATTTCACACTTAAGGAGTACCTGCTATGGGAAACCACAGTGTAGTGCAAGAGGTTATAAAGGATAAATAATGATTCCTGCCCTCAAGAAGCTCCCAGCCCAGAAACAGGAAAGTCAATGTCAGCATCCTCTGTAAAGTAGCTTAATTCCTGCGTGATTTAGCCAGAAGATGAGTTACTGGAAATTTCTTGGAATAACTTCCTGCAGCTTAAAAAACTAACCAACCATCATTTAACGGATATTGAACTTCTGTATTGTTCTAGCTGCTTGAGATAGATCAGTGAACAGAAGAGACAGAGCCCTTCCGCTGCCCAGAACATAAGCTAAACGCAGTTTGTGTTATTCGCTGGTCCTTCAAGAAACATAAAATGTTATTTATTATTTTACAGATGTTGAGACGGTAAAACCAATAAAGAAATATCTTCTCAGGCTTTCAGAAGGATATTTAGAGCCTTGTGTGTGAAGAAAAGGCTATGAGATACTGAGCAGTGTCTCTTTAAACCTATGCTCTTTTCTTATGCAGCATTTGAATTTTTGTCATCCCTTCCATTTTGTTTTTGTTTTTGTTTTTTAGCACCTGCAAAATTTAAACTGGGAATTTCATCCTTTGTGTCTCAGCTCTTGTCACTCCAAACGTCTCTTGTTGTGCGAATCAGTATTGGCTCTTCATACAAATAAAATGCAAATCATATTCTTGCCAGAGCTAAACACTTATCTCAATGAAATCAGAACAAATACTTGAAGGTTAAAACTGAGATTCATTGCTTAGCAGAATAAAGAGAAAAACACTGAATGCAACATGAATTTTCCACTGAGATGAATTCCAAATACAAGCCAAAAACTCAGTAGAGATAAAAACACTTTTCATGCCAAGTGATGGATTTTGATATCTAGAGCTAGATATCAGATGTATTTCTCAGCTATTTTTCTTTCTCATGAAATTTAATATTAAGCATCTGAATGCTTCTCACTATTGAAAAATGGCATATTAAGTTTCATAAAGGAAAACAAGGTTAACTCCAATGTCCAGGTCAAATGACTATCCAGAGGGGGGGAAAAATGTGGCTTGCCTGGTCACCAAACAGAACCCAGAATTCTACCCACTGGTGAGTACTGAGAGGCCTGGGTTTTATTTTTCTGTCTTTTTCTATGTAATTGACTTCCCTGGCCCACAGTTTCCCCATATGTTAACTCTGTGAGTCTGTGAATTTCACTCTTCAGGCAGTTGCTTTGACCCATAGAATAAACATTAGTATATTGCAGTCCACTGTTTATTTTTAAGAAGTATTCTCCTTTATGTCTCCAAGAACTTAAAGTGACCACATATATTACTACATTATAGATTTGTTTTTTAAATATTCTGTTAATTTTTAATGCAATTTGTTCCCTTTACAATAATACATATTTTGTGATGTATACTTAAAAACATTAATCTGAGCAGGGACTCATAGACTGCCAAAGTACCCGTAATACAAAAATAGCTCAGAACTGATGAAGGAGGATGGCACTTCTCTGACGCACTGTCCTGTGGCTCTCTCCCCTTAAGAGATTGGCAGGACCTTTGCAAAATATATTGAAAAGATTCCTGGGGGGTGGGGGGAAGGCCTACAAAGCAACATTCATTCACATAATAGATTGCACCACAGAGCTGGTACTCATAGTTATTTTTATTTGGTTGATATCTTTTGTTTGAAGTCAGGGCAAAAACCAAAACCAAAATGACTTGTTAAAAATCATTAGAGTGAAACGTGTCTGTGGAGAGGCCAGCATCTTGAAGATGACTGAGTCAGGATATGTATATGGTTTCTGCAGTGTAGACAGCTACTGGCTGTAAGCAATAATCACTTTCCAAGAGTGTTAACTGAGATCTGGATATAAATAACGTAAGCACTTACCCATCTCTGATATCGTAGACACCAGGTCTGTCGCTTATTGGAATTTGTATCCGTGTAGTTATTTCTTTTAGTATTCTCAAGAAGGAAATGGTTTGTGTGTGTAGGGGCGGGGGAGTGGGGAGGGATCCTTCCAAAGGGGAAGTCTGCCCATTCGGAAATAATCTTGAGAGGGAACTCATACTATCTTGTGGAACAAGAGATGCTACTTTGTGTCATGTTCTGATGATGGTGAATTTAATTTTTCACTTCTATATGGAGTCTTATGTGAAGGAATTTCATCCTGGCATTTCATGTTTAATAAAATTAAAAATATATTATTCTGCTTAACTAACAGTGGAAGAATAAAATCAGGATGTTCATGAGGCCCTGATCTATAATTCTCATCGTTCTCTGGAAATCCTTTCGGCAAGTGTCTAAATAGCATAAAGGTCCAAACAAATTTTAAGTCTATATCTACCTTAACAACTCTAAATAGGCTTTTCTTTTAATTAATAAAGATTGTTTTAATAGTATTCTACCATGAAAGCTATTCTTTTTAGACTAGCCTTTTAAAATATCCACTCAAATAGAAAAAAAAAAAAGTAAAGCATTTTTTATTTCTTTATGAAAAATAAACTACCAGTTATCAAAAAACTAGAATTAATTGTTTATGCTCAAATGTTGGGTTGTAACTACAGTAAGTTTTTACCATCACTCATCTAAATTTTGTGTGAATGTGTGACCTGCTTGCTCATGTGTAATTTATATGTGACCTACATTTCTTGTGATATTAAATACTCACTGGCAGACTTAAGAATTTTTAGGGTTGTTATTCCTAGGATTTGATCCTTATATTAATCATTACAACTTGAGAAAATTTGGTGCTTTCCTTAGCTTATGACATTTTGGTCCTACTGTAGAGTAGGCGATATTATCACTTCCATTTTATAGGTGAAGAAATTCAGTACATCAGTCAGCTCAGACTTCTGTAACAAAATGCCATAGACTGACTAGTTTAAGTAACAAGAATTTATTGCTCACAGTTCTGGAGAGGCTGAAAGTCCAACATTAAGGTGTTGACTGGCTTGGTTCCCTCATAAGGACTCTCTTCCTGACTTACAGATGGTGACCTTCTCACAGTGTCCTTACATGGCAGAGAGGTCTGGCTTTGGTCTCTCTTCCTCTCTTTGTAAGAACATTTACCCCATCATGAGAACCTCATCTAAACCTAATTACCACCCAAAGGTTCCACCTCCAAGTACCATTACATTGAGGGTTAGGGCTTCGACATATAAAGCTAAGGAAGATACAAACATTTAGTCCCGACACTCAAGGTTTAAGAAGATTAAGTAATTTGCTTAATGTTACAGAGCTAGTAAGTGGTTAAAGATGGAATAAGTTCTAGAAACTTGCAAAAATAGTAGTTTACATTGGTGTGATGGCTTTAAAGATATCTTCAATTTGACTTTTCTTTACCATCCTTACCATAAGCATGTCATCTAAGAACCATGTAGCTAGTCTGCCTCCGTCCTGGACTGCCTTGCTTAGGGTCTGTTCTCTGCACAATAAAGAGGGATCCTTTCAATTCTCAACCTCATCCTATCAGTTTACCTCTCAAAACCCAGCAGGGGCCTCCCTCCCCATTCAGAAGAAAACTCAAAGTCCCCTCAATGGTTCTGAAGGGCTTCCTGAAGTCATGTGACTATGACCTTGTCTCCAATCCTTCCCTTACCCTGCCCCGCGTGGCCTAACTCCAGCTCTTTCCTGTTCAGTGCTTACACTCCCTGCTCCTTCTGCCTGGAATAATCCTCTTCCCCTGATAGGCAACCACATTTCTCCACATCCCTCAGAACTCCACTCCCCCCCTCAGTCTTCCCTGACCATCCTATCTGTGTAACCATGCCCTGCCCCACCCTCAACTCTCTATTCTTTATCCTCTTGTCATTAAACTCCATAGGAGTACCTGACATTGTTATTCTTTTGTGAATATATTTTTTTGTTTGTTTTGTTTTGTTTTGTTTTTATTTTTTTATTTTAAAGATTTTATTTATTTGACAGAGAGAAATACAGCCAGAGAGGGAACACAAGCAGGGGGAGTGAGAGAGGGATAAGCAGGCTTCCCGCCGAGCAGGGATCCCGGGTCTCCGGGATCATGACCTGAGCTGAAGGCAGTCGCTTAACCAACTGAGCCACCCAGGTGCCCCTTTTGTGAATATGTTTTAACACCTGCCTGCCTTAGTTGAATGCAAGTTTCCTGTGAACAGAGACTTAACTTATTCTTGTTCATATCACTGGCATCTCAAACCACACCTGATATGTAGTAGATAATCATTATTTATTGAGTTTACAAACTGATGATGACTCTAAAGGATCAAATCTTATCATTCTCCTGGGGATAAAGAAGCCCAGCTTGGAGGTGTTAAGGGCTATGTCTGAAGTTCCCTAGTATGTGACGGACAAAATTAGGACTGATGCCCAGGTCTTCTTACTTTAAATGGTATCTCCATGATCCTCTCCTGCCCTTTCCTGCTCAGAATAAGGAGCAGACCTTGTGAAAGGAAAAGTGGTGGAAGAGAAGTGAGATTTACTGTGCATCAGAGCTGTGTCAAATATTACACTAGGTAATCTCCTCTACAATCCTAAGAGGTAGCAACTCTTATGCTGAATTCAAAGATGAGGGGAATAAAGCACAGACAGACTATATTTCCTGTCCATATCACTCCCTAAGTCACCAGCAGGGCATTTGTTCAAATCTTGGCTTTTATTTCATGCGAATGCCCTTACCCAAAATATGCTGACCAGGGACCCTGAATGAAGCATTTCTCCAGACTCTCATGAATTCAGGAATGAAAGGAAGAGGGTGGTCTTGCTTTAGACGAATGCAGAGATTTTTAGAATTTATAAAACAACTTGCCTGTGCCCTTGTACTTCCATTTCTCAGGGTATTCCAAACTAAAACAAGTCAGAAACCTCTGAGTTTTGAAAGTCATCTGTTAAAGACAATAACTTGTCTATCATTGAAGCCAAGGGTATTTATACATGAAGTCTGCAGTCTTATCACTTGGCGAAGCTGGGATGATGTGGTTCAAGTAGCCTTTAACAATCTTTTCTTCCACAGATTCTATAGAAAGGTGAGCAGCAGGATGTTCACCCAGACAAATTAGCGATGCTCCTAGCCAGGCTGTTTAAATTATTTTTAGGCAGGAGACATACTGTACACACCAGGGTTTAGATGTGAGTAATTAATATGAAATGTTACCTCTCTCTTTGCCTGTAGTCACACTGAGGCTTCTTTATTTCTTGCTCTTTCTTCTCAGTTCAATTTCCTAGTATCTCATGTATCGTCTGTCTTATAGATAGCTCTTTTACTGTGAAAAATTTTCTTGTTCTGTTGGCAAGAAGGTCCTTACATACTGGTAGTGGCTGCAGCAACCATGCCCAAAGCTCACTATGCAGAAGCCGTGTTGTTTCCCTCATGCCACTTCTGAGACCTTGACCGACCTTATGTGATGGCCAAAGGCATTTGTTTCGATTCACTAGGGTCTAGGTTGGGAGTTAGAGGGAATTGGAACAGTTTGCTCTAACAGGTCTTCTTTTTTTTTTTTTAAACATTTTATTTATTTATTTGACAGAGAGAAAGATCACAAGTAGGCAGAGAGGCAGGCAGAGAAAGAGGGGGAAGCAGGCTCCCCGCGGAGCAGAGAGCCCAATGTGGGACTCGATCTGGATCCGAGGACACTGAGATAATGACCGGAGCCAAAGGCAGGGGCTTAACCCTCTATGCCACCCAGGTGCCCCTAACAGGTCTTTCTTTAGTCTAGTACCTGTTTCCCGAGAACCCTCCTTAGAAGCTTTCTCCTAGACGTAGGAGAAACAAAAGCAAAGACAAAATAAGACCAAAATCAAAACCAAACCAAACAACCACAACAAAACAAGGTGATGTAAGGGATTGTTCAGAGACACATTCCTTTAACACCCGACCAGATTTCCCTTTCCTTCCTTCTATAGCTATATTTATCATACTGCACAAGGAGAATTGATATTAAAATGGAGATCTTGAGGCTCTGCTGTATCCTGGATCATCTAGCAAGGTTTAAAACATACACATATACACCTAAATACACATATAGACACACATACACACACTACATAAGGCATTTAATGTGTTCAAGGAAGTTAACTTTATCAGATCACCACAGTTTAGGTTTCTGTAGATACCTAAGGGAAAATTAAATCTATTACAAAAACAAAAGAAAACAATATTTTAAAGAATGTTAAAAATTAGAGCTTGGTTCTTTTCCTCATAGAACCTGCATTCTAATAACCATTTAATATAATCTCTACTTTCATTTGTGCCTTGGACACAAAAGTAGTGACCATAGGGCCTTGGCATTACAAGAAGAAATGAATAGGATCTAAGGGAACATTATTAACATAAGATTTCCTCACATGAGATTCCTGTGTATTCACCTTTACTACACATTATTCAGAGAATGTATAAAATAAATGAAATTTCTGGTAATTTTAAGGCAGTTTGGTGTATCAGTTCAGATCTACCTTGATGCTTTAGTAAATGCCAGTTTTTAGAAGTTGGGTGGGTGGTGGAGGGCTACTTCACCCATGATTCCAACAGAGCGCCAAATAAATATGGGTGTTTTTAGTTATGAGATAACATACCATCATACTTCTTCATGATTACATGGTAATTCCTTCAGAGTCCATTCTCTTTGGTGTCACTCAACCTGAGAAAGCCAAACACTCTTTACTTAGTGTGCTTGGGCAATAATTGTCTTTGATGGGGAGAGAAGATATACAGCATAAAGTTAAAAAAAAAATGCACCCTGAGAAACAGTTTTAAAAGAAACTATGTTACAGTCATGAAAATAAGAATATGTCTGTCTGCACGAACTCTGGGAAGATTTAAAGCAAGATAAAAGAAAGAAGAAGCATCTTGCACTTTATACCACCTCCATCCCCTGAGCTCTGGTTCAGACTTTTATCATCTCCAATCCTGACTCTTGCATGGCCTCCTGACTGTTGTTTCTGCTTTCAAACCTGCCTTCTCCTATTACAAACACTGGAGCCACGGGGATGCTGTGAAAATATAATCTAGTCATTTGATTCCTCCATTCATACCCTTCCAGTGGCTTCCCATTCACTCAGCGGAAAAGCCAAATACTTACGTCGACTATGTGGTTTACGTACCTCCCCCAACCACCACCCCATCACAACTGTGCCATTGCTCAGGCCCGTCCAGCCACGCTGGCCAACTGCTTTTCATTAGAACCCCGAGACAGAGTCCTGCCTCAGACCTCCACTCTTCTGTTCTCTCTGCCAAGTCCACTCTTGGTGACTTGTTCTCTCACCTCCCTCAACTCTACTCAAATTTCAGGCCTTAGGCCTTCCCTGACTTCGCTACTTATTCTTTGAAAAGCAGGGAAATCAATAGTGACTGTAACATTATTTAGCATTCAGAATTCTCAGATAATGGTAAAATACAAAGTTAGCTCTGTGTAGCTACAATACTTTCAGTTAGGCTACTAGGTTAAACCCTAAGAGGAGCAAAGTGAAGTGCAACTTAATGAGCAGAGGAAGGAGTAGATTCTTTGTAAGGACTGACAGCATGTCTTTCTGGACCACTCCACTCAATAGATTCCAAATTAAACTCTAAATGTGTATTGACTGCCTATTCTGTAGAACTTGACAGGACTTAGTGAGTTAAGGTAAGAGATGATAGGGCCCAGGTTTTCAGTTTAAGATGATCTATCAAAAGAGATTAATCAAATACTCAAGAGAAATAAGAACAGCAATAGCATAATATGACATAGGATGTTACTTCTAAGTGAAATACAGATTTTCCTCAGCTTACAATAGGGTTATATCTCAATGAACCCATCATCAGTTAAAAATATTGTTAGAACAAAAATTCACTTAATATACTTAACCTACAGAATGCCATAACTTAGCCTAGACTACCTAAACAGGCTCAGAAACTTCATTAGCCTACAGCTGGGCAAAATCATCTAACAAAAAGTCTATTTTATAATAAGGTAGAATAATATCTCATGTAATTTCCTGAATACTCTACTGAATGTGAAAAACAGAATGGTTGTTTGGGTGCAGAATGATTGTAAGTGTATCAGTTATTTACCCTCATGATTGCGTGGTAGACTGGGAGCTCTAGATCTCTGCCACGGACCAGCATCAATGAGCAAGTACATTACTGCACATTGCTCACCTAGGAAAAGATCAAAATTCAAAATTTGAAGTATGGCTTCTACTGATGTATATTGCTTTTGTGCCATTATAAAGCTGAGACAGACCATTTTAAGTCCAGGACCATCTGTATAGCAAACCATTCTCTTTTTGACCAATTGCTGGAAAACTGATCAGATTATCAGGCTGGAATTAGATGGTGCTTAATTTGATAGACCATTACAGTGACAAAAAGATCAACATTTTCTGTCCAGGGTTCTAACATATCTACTGAATTAAATGCAGTTCAAATTTAAAGTGCCTTGATATTATTCAAAGTTTCTCACAGATAATGCAGTATTAGAAAAGGTAGAATGGGCTATTTCTAGCTTTGTGTGCACTGTGATTAGTGAAAGCTGATTATGACACATTTTTAGCATCTAAATATAACATAAGATGTTAAATTTTAAAAATAGACTTGATTATTCTCAGGCAGTGGCTGGTGAGGGTAGAAAATGTTGTCTGGAGTTGATTAAATAGGGGTAGGGGTTCAGGGTCACATGGAAGAGATATAGAGTACAAATACATTTGTGTAAATTAAAAAGTCCTTATATTTTCTGGAAAGTTAGCTTGTACATTTGCAAAACGATTTGAATTATCTGCTTTATGATCTCCCTTTCATGTGCATAAAAGAACTTAAGTTATTTACAACACCTGTTATATTAGTCAGATGATAGTAAGGTATTAAATGCATATTAACAATGTATTTTAATTAAAGGATGAAAACAGATGTCACCATTAGCAAATATAATGGGAAGGAAATTACATCTTGTCACTTGTCTTGAAATGCACTCCAGCATGGCTTAGAAAATACTCTACCTAATGATGGCTGACTAATTCAGTATACTGTGCAAGTAAAATTCAGGAAGCTTGTATTTCTCTGCTTTTAAAAAATGGAAAAAGAGGAAACCTTTTTGGAATACATTTTGTAGTCCTCAGATATGTAATTCAGGCTTTGAAGGATATTTGCTGGAGCTGCTTTTAAAAATCTGAACTCAATCTAGACACTTTATTTCACAATTCTAAATCCTACTTACATATTGCAATCCATTAAATAATATTCAATGGCACAGAACAAAAACAGATGCTTCATCTGATTTTTTTCAGTATTTTCTCTGTGCATTGTAAAAAATAGCTAATGTTTTATGGAGTACTTAGTAACCTCCACACCTCTCTAAGTACTTTACATATATTAGTTATTTTAATCCCTATGACAATCCTGTAAGTAGGTAGGTATTATCCTTTTTATTTCAGAGATGAAAAAGTAGAGTAGTAGAGTGTTAAATAACTTGCCAGCCCACAAAAGCTAGTCAAAGGAAGAACTCAAGAAAGGATATTTGGCCCCAGAACCTTTGGACTCTGCTGCCTTCTCAAGTATTGCTACTCATGTGATTAAACCCCAAACCAAAGAAATATGTTAGTACCCTTAGTTCCTGGGGGAAGAAGATGGTGATACATTTCCTTTCTCCACCTGGAGGAGGGTTGACACATCTTCATTACTCCCCTCTCTAGAAATAAATAGATGAGATAGCACCTTTGGCCAGACCAGACAGGAATGTTACTGGTGGTCCAGTTGTGAGCCCGGTAGCTAGGATGGGAAAGCACTAAGCTTGACCAAGCAAAGGATCTGTCCATGGAGACAGAGTCATTAGATGCCTGCAAATTAAGGAACATTGCACTTCTCATTTCCCCCTTATGGCTCTGTGATTTCTGGGGAACAGAGTAACTTCAGGGCTTCATGGGACTGTTCACATTTTAAATGAATTGTTCTGATCAAATATTACAAATGTAGGATAGCGATTTTTGGCCAAGTTACACTGAAAGGTCTCCTTTAGCCACCACATCCCAGATTATATTTTATCATTCAAATGAACAAGCAGCAAAACTTGGTTAAGTCACTAATGAGAATACATCCGCTGTGCATTAATTTATTAGATATTAAAAGTAAAACAGAACACAACTTTTTGACATGTTAGAAGTTTTCTAGATATCATTTATTCATCCACCATCTCAGAGCACTGGGAATACTTATGATTTAGGCAGTCTGTATTACTCGGTTCAAAGTAAACTTAATGATAGTAGTCTTTTTTAAAATACCAGATTTTAGAGTCTCCCTTTCTTTTTAACTTCTCTTTGTATGAGTTAGCAACAACCGGTAAAAAAGGCTGAAAAAAATTTCAGACAGAATTATGTGTGTTCCCCCGCAGTGGGTATATCATCTGGACTTTTCATGAAACAGATATTGCCAGCAGGCTCGCCTTTTTCTCTTTCTTTTTGTAAGAGGACCTTTATGCTCTTTAGTAATGATCAGTTGATAGGAAATCTAAGTCACTGATACTGATACCTGTATACCAGGAAATCCTGCCAGTCATAGCTGCTTCCCAAAGTTATCAGCTAGGTGTACTCGGAAATTTTCTGTGTATTATCTACGTGTACGTATAATAATAGTAGCTAACATTTATTCAGCTTTTACCATGTGCTAGACACTGTATTAAGCACTTCACGTTGGGCATCTCAATTAACCCTCCCCCAAATCCAATGCGGTTGCTATTCTTATCACTGATTTGTAAATGAAGAAACTAAAGAAAAGAGTTAGATTATTTTCTTAAAAACTAACTTCATTTCTTTCTAAAATTTCATTCCTACTTGATATGCTACTTTATTGCTTCTGTTATTTTCACTTGATTTTCTTCTCTTAAACTGTGCTGTGAGATAACCTACTTGTCAAAGTATTAAAATGACTCTCTCCTGTGCCAGATTTTCAGTTTTAGACCTGTGATAGATCTCAAATATTAGAAAGCAGTCATATTATTTCATAATTTTGAAGCCACCTATCAAGGCCTAATACACAAAGCTTCTTCACTTGTAGTACCTCACAGTGCCCAGGAGCACAGTGAAGGTGCATTTTGGGAGATAAAGTGAAGCAAAAATTTAAATGTGTGCTGGTGGGCCTCTGTGTCCTGAGATGTCTTCCTTTAATGCTTTCTCAGGAGTGGCCTCCTATGGTAAATTGAAAACGGAATTAAAAATAAATGCTTGACAGAAGTAACAGGGCTGTAAAACACTAATAGCTAATCATCAGCTATGTTCTTATTTTTCCTAAGTGTCATCTCTCAGTGGTGTTGGAGCACTGTTGGATGCTGATTGGATGAACTACATCTTTAACTGTGCTAAATGGAAGACCATAAAAGAAAAGAAAAAATATTGGACAAAACCTTTAATGTATAATTTTTTTAAAGGGCACACAGAATGAGGGTCCTCTACAAAAGGGCAGAAATTCCAACACTTTATAAATTTCTTTTCTGTTCTTTTCATTTTTTTTTAAGATTTTATTTATTTGACAGAGAGAAACACAACTAGAGAGAACACAAGCAGAGGGAGTGAGAGAGGGAGAAGCAGGCTTCCTGTGGAGCAAGGAGCCTGATGCGGTGTTCTGTCCTAGGACCTTGGGACCATGACCTGAGCCAAAGGCAGGCGCTTAATGACTGAGCCACCCAGGAACCCCTTTTTTGTTCTTTTCTGATAAGTTAAACTCCCTGCTAATTCAACTAATTTTATTTAACATATTAGATATTTTAAAGAAAATTAGTTTAAATAACTAAGAACTGTGTAAAAATTAAAATCTTTAGTGCCATCTGCTGGACATCTGTAATAAGTAAAAAGTAGACTGTTGAACTACAGACTAAACATGATTTTAGACACAAACAGAAAAATAACTTTTTAAACTGCAGTAATTTTAAAAATTATGTAGGAATATCTGAGATAAATTTCTGAATTACTGAAATGTTTAGGAAATATGTGGTATTATGTATAAATATAACATTTTTTGTATTTATAATATATATTATTACAGCCCTTTTTTACAGCAAACATTTTTATAAACTTTATTTTTAGAGCAGTTTTAGGTTCACAGCACAGTTAAAAGGAAGATTTCCTCTTAATTACAGAGATTTCCTATATACTCACTGCCCTCACACATGCAGGGGGGGCATGTGTCTCTCCCATTAATCAAAATGCCCCACCAGTGGGGCACATTTGCTACAATTGATGAAGCTGTATTGACATATTATTAGCACCCAAAGTCCATAGTTTACATTAAGGTTCATTCTTGGTGTTACACATTCCATGGGTTTGGACAAATGTGTAATGGCACGTATCCACCATTGTAGTATCATACAGAGTAGTTTCACTGCCTTAAAAAACCCTCTGTGCCTCATTCATCCCTCCTTCCCCTTAACTCTTACTATGATCATTAAAAAACCTACAAATACTAATATGTACATATCTGTGATTCATAATATTGTAAGTTTTTAAAAATGGTGGACATCAAATTACATGGCAATATTTAAAAATTTTTCAGCATATTTTTGTATAAATTGTCCCTCAAATTTTGCACTTATGATTAAAATTTATGTGAAGATTAATTTTATCAAGTGTGATGAAAGAAGTTTGAAAAAATGCCTTCATTTTCAAATTTAATCTTAATGTAGGGATCTGTACTATATCACATTCCCCAGATAATCTACACCAGAATCACCTGGCTTGACCATTAAAAAGTCAAGGTCCTGAAATTTATCCAATATCTACTAAATTAGAAGCCCTGTAGGTTAGTCCAGGAATATACATTTTAACAAAGCCCCTTAGACAATTTTGATGCGGCTTCTAAGGAAACATTCTTCACAAATCAACTTGTCATTCCTTTAGCCACATTCAAGTGAGTACTCTGAAGATAGGAAAGTGTAGTAGAAAGTTGAAAATACAGGACCTAATTATCACAATATGGTTTTTAACCTTCTGTAAGTCACTTAAAATAATGGGTCTAAGTTTTCTCACTTATAAAATGAGAAAATTTTGTGCAATGATTTTCTAAGTCCCTCCTTCTCTGTCTCCTATTTTCCTAAATATTTTCATTTAAAATTGGGTTTTGGAATCTTTCTTTTATCTTTTCTCATTCTGATAATGGAATTTGAATGATTCAAAAGTAATGAACCCCAAATCCTAGCAAAGAAGTAGGGGTCTTTGGTTTCAAGCTTTACAACTTGATTTCTTAAAATTCAGGTATGATTCACAAGGAGAAAACAGAAGTGAAATTCCAAAGAAAGCTAACATGGTCAAATGGAAAAATAGTATGTTATATTCCTACAGATTGGTGTTAAGTGAAAAATTAGCTTAAATAAATTTAGATTAACAAATTATTGATAAGTTAAAATTTTATAATATTTGGTAAGAGTTCGGGTTACAATAGGAAGTTCAAGGCAAGGCTGAAAGGAAAACACTGTTGTAAAAGTGATTTCACCTGTATTGCACAAATTTGCAATTACAATCAGTTCCTTTTAAAGAGTATTTTATATATATATGTCAAACACCTGTAAGCATCTTATATTTAAAATAAGATGGGAGGGATAGGGTGGGTGGGCGATGGGCATTGGGGAAGGTATGTGCTATGGTGAGTGCTGTGAATTGTTTGAGACTGATGAATCACAGACCTGTACCCCTGAAACAAATAATACATTGTATGTTAATTAAAAAAATTTTAAGAGTATATGTGGGGCACCTGGGTGATTCAGTCAGTTAAGTGTCTGCCTTCAGCTCAGGTCATGACCTAACCCTATGTCAGCTTTTTTGCTCAGCAGGAATCCTGCTTCTCCCTCTCCCTCTGCCCCTACCCTTTTCCCTACTCACTTGTGTGCTCATTCCCCTTCTCTCTCTCTCTCTCTTTCTCTCTCTCTCTCTCTCTCAAATAAATAAATAAATAACATATTTTAAAAAATAAAATAATATATATATAATATAATCTGTAAACCCACAAACACATTAACACATTTTAACCAAGACTTACTATTCCTCTAAACAACAAAAAACTATTTAGTCAATAATAGCAAATAATAAACCTTCCTTAATTTTGTGCACAGGGCCTAGAAGGTTACCTTTTGCTAAAACAAATCCAGTTTTATGTTTGTGATCAAATTACATTAGGCTTTGAAAAGAAAAAATCAGTCTCTAATGTGGGCACATGGTCCCCATGTACAAAAGAAAAAGACCACTTTCTGGCATTTATCAAAAAACCTTGACTAAAGTAATCAAATAAGTAAACCTCAGTATCCTCTTATGTTGTTGTTTGCTGTTTTCTTTGTACTCCCTGGAGACTCAAGCAGTTGGAACTCAATAAATGTTGAATTGATGTTTGTAAGCCTAGCAAGTACTCTGTTTGATACAATGGTAGGTATACAATCTATGAGAAGTGCTTGTGAATGATGCTGATAGATTAGTGGGAGCAAAGGGAGAGTTACTCCAGCATGTGGAAGTGGGCTGTATCTTACAGATGCTATTTTAGCAATGGATTGCCATAATCCATTCATTTTGTTAGGAAGCTCATTTCAGGTCATTTGAAAGATGAACTAGAGTGAGGAAATCCACTGGCCAGAGCCTCGTTAAAAAAATTGACAAAATAATCCCAATGAAGAATAACGAGAGTCTTCACCACAGTGGGTAGATTTGTGCTGTGCATCTAATCTCTACAAAAAGATGTTTTGGTTTGTTTTTTGTGTATGTGCCTTGTATGTGAGTCTGAGTTTTACTCTGATTTGCTGTTGCAATAGCCTGGACAGCTATATATATGGAACTTTCTTAAGAGGACTACATTTATCAAAAGAAATTTCTTGGTGGAGGCAAAATATGACCCCATAGTGTTCACTAAGTGTGTGTTCAGTGTATGAAGAAAGAGAATGAGAGAAAATATCGCAGGAAATCCTCAAGTATTGCTCACTTCCAGTACAGTGGAAGGAATTAAGAAATTTGACATGAATCAGGATTATAGCTGAAGTGGAAGACTGACTCTCACAACATCTGTCCCAGAATCGTCCTCTGGAGTTTATGGAGAAGCCAGAAGGCTCAAAACCAAATTTCACAGATTCTCTTGCAGCTAGAATTCTTGATGTGGTGTAGGTTCCAGCAGTCAGATGTGCTTGTATGAGACTCATTAAAACTGAGCTGAATGGAGGGCTGGGCCAACCACAGCATGTGGGACAACCAAAATACTGGTCTCTCCGACAGGCTCAGAGTGGCTGTGGTGGTGGTTTCCAGATGGAGTGCATCAGCTGAAGTGATGGGATTCTAACTCCAGTGGGATTCTGACTCCAGCAATTGGGCAATGGCTTTCTGATCCCGCAACTTCCTGATTAAGGAACTTTGAGTAGCTGGTTTATGCTTTTGTCTTAGGGATCCTCCTGGGAGGCCAGGCTACGAACCCACTCCTGTCCCTCTTCTAGCAATCTGGTAGCACCAAACTCCATAACTTCATCTTTTTGCCTACAAGACTATGATGTTATTTCCAACCCACGAATACAAGAAACTATTATTTCCAAGCATCATTATAGAAAATTAGTCACCACTGGAATGCAGTGGAATTTTACTGCTTTTCTGTTAGAAAGTAGAATCAGAAAGACAGTTTAAGAAGGGGACAACTGTGTTTTGGGGCCAAGAAAGCATTTTTGAACAGCAGATATGTCTTCACAGTCACTTATGTGTGATTATT
Source organism: Spilogale gracilis (assembly GCA_004023965.1). NCBI lineage: Eukaryota > Metazoa > Chordata > Mammalia > Carnivora > Mephitidae > Spilogale > Spilogale gracilis. The sequence goes on along the minus strand of PITA01011628.1, from coordinate 23,796 downwards.
GGGCTGTCATTCAGTAGAACATAAAAACTGGGTGTTTATTTGCTGATATGCAAAGACACTAAAAGATAATTTAATTTCAGCTTACATTTTTGAGAAACTTGAGAGCATTCACAATTTTGTTCTTACTATCTTAACGTGCTTTACTATTTCTTTGCTTTAGTAACTCTACTAACATCACTATGATACCATACTTTTAGTATTCAGGAAATAGTCCAAGTTGCAAATCATCTAAGAAAATGTTTATGGCTAGCGATGCCAAAGAAGTCTCCTTGATTATTTTACCCAGAACTATTACTCTCTGTGGAACAGTTTACTTCCATTCCTTGTCACCTGGTATATATTGCCATAAACTGTTAGTTTATGTTTACATATAACTTACTTCCTAAGTAGACTGCACCTTTCTTTGAATAAAGAACTATGCTTTAGAGTTGAGGTTAGTGTGAATATTTTGACAATAGAGTGTGAGGTCAAAATCTTTTAAAGCAAGGCTCCAACTTACTGGCTAGCAAAATATTTAATTTCATTCATGGTCAGGTCTTTCTCCTGGACATTCCCAGCACTTAAACAATCTAACCTCAAAAGAGCTCTCCTGGCTTTAATCACCATGTCACTAACTTCATGGGGCCTTCATTGTGTTCTGTCAAGTTGGGGAAAGAAAACATAGGCCATTCTTACTGTTTTTCAGTACCCATGCCTTTTCACTACTGTATGCACATTCCAAAGCAGTTCTCTGCTTTAGAGTGCTATGCACAAACTACCCTAGTTTCTGCCCTCCCTTCATCTGAGGAAAACCCCTTGCCTGCCTGCCTGCCTGCCTGCCTGCCTTCCTGCCTCTTAGGCTCTTGAAATCTCACTTAGCTCCCAACCCCTCCTATGCTAGGCAAATCTAGCCTAGACTTTGAAAAGGACAGCCAGGATGAAAGGTGGAATTGTCTTCTAGCTTCTAACTACTTTGGGGATGGACGAAGGAAAAATACAAAATAGGAATAGGTGCAGTTCTGTGCCAATTACAAAGATTTCTCTGCATTCTGCCATTTCTGATCATTTTAGCATCTTGCTCTATACCTTATTTATAGTAAGTACTCAACAAATACTTATTAATAGGTAACAGTATCATTAGAAATGTGCTGTTTAAATTATTTTGCATTTATAGAATGATGTTTTTAGACATTTAGAAAATTATATTTAGATTTTTAGGTATTCATCTTTATTTTCTTCAAATAGGTGCCATTAATCACCCAAACCACTTGTTTTCAACTGGAATCTTGGTATTCTTGAGTGCACAGAAGTTAAAATAATGCAATGATTATTCCATAGGGAAGCAATGAGGAAAAAAATCACATCCTGGGAGAAAACCAAGGTTTCTGTATCAATGCTTTTTTTAATGGTATTTTACATATTTTATAACACCCCATTTTCTATGTGGATAATTTAAACCTGAGATTTGTGTTCATATATATTATCAACCTTACTAATCAATAAGAATATAATGTTAATTCTAAAATTAAAATATACAGTTAAATTTCACAAAAAAAGATTTTACATTTGCAAACCTGCATTTACACATTTACTGGCATTTATAATACTGTACAATAAATATATATATTTCCATTTATTATTCATAATAGAACACTGTCACATATTTGATATGGATAACAGCATTAAGACATCAGATACAAAAAATAAATATGCTCTTTATGGCTTCACTACCAATATCCTGATTGCAAAAGCAAAATTTATTATGAGGACAACATCTTGACAGAGTGAGATATCAGAGTAATGTAAGGGGAATATGAATTGAGAAAAGGACATTAAGGTTGATTTTTAAGAGACAGCTTAGTAGAGCATTGCAGGTGGATACAGAGTAAGTAATTCTGAAGAAGTGAGAGTAATAAATGCCGTACCTTCCTCCTTCCCTTCCTTCTTCTCTGCCTTCTTTCCGTTGTTTTTCTGTTATAGTATCTGATGATGACAAGGAACACAGTAGGAAATAAGTTAGAGAGGTCAATAGGGATTTTGGTTGGACTTTTTCTCTCAGTGAAGAATAAGGGAGTCCCACCTGTAAGGAGAGGACGGAGCCTATGAAAAAAGAGAGTTGAAGATGTAAGAGAGTTCTGGACTGAGAAACAGCATGATTTTCCCCCTCCCAATTCTCCCCCTGTGGGCATGTCCAAACCAGTAGTATAATCATGGACTATTGCTGAAACCAGGAAGGAATGTTTAAATACACACAAGAAAAGGGTACAAATGTGTTCAGGCCACAAAGGGGTAGCTTCCAGGAGGATGTGAGTCCTGGTAGAGTCTGGAGTGATGCTTGTCTGAACGGCCTCACCAGCTGTGGGGCGAAGCACTTGTCACAAGAAAGTTGTCATGTTCAGAAGTACTAATAGTATATGGTTGAATATACTCTGAGGGACCAAATAAAATGCTATGAGATCGTAGCAGAGTCAGTTTTCATCTCAGTGGTCAGAGTCCTACACATACATATTGTATAAAAGGCCCCTTTTGATCGGGACCTATAGGATGAACAGAAGTCCTTTATGTTTATATTTTTAGAAAACAATGGCTTTTCAAGCAATTATACCTCAGTACGAAGCATGTACTAAATCAGGAGCTGACATACTGGTCTGCAGGTCCAATCTGGCCTACTTTCTGTTTTGGTAATAAAGTTTTATTGGAACATAACCACACTTATTATGCTTATTATTTACATGTTGTCTATGCTACTTTCGTGCTCTAATAGAGTTGAGTAGTTGCAAAAAAGACTATTTAGCCCCCAAGCCTAAACAATTTACAGTCTGGCCTTTTACTGGAAAGTTTGCCAATACCCATTCTAAATCATATGCTGTGTGACAAAGCAAGATTATAGGGAAACTTTTTCCTTAGCCTAGCTCTCTCATTTATATTTACTTAAATAAATTTGATTTGCTGGTTCTCACAATAAATATTTACTCATGTATTCCCTCTATGCTTAGAGTTTATAACTGTTTCTTTGATTAGAGATATTTCCTTGCGCCTACATCTTAGTAATTATTTTCTTTAATAAAAGCCGTAAGATTTCCAATGCTATTTTGCTTTTGAAATAATAGATATCCACAGTTATTTTCTACCAATTTGAGCCTAGATTGATGGTACTTAAAGTATAAAAAAATTAATATACCGAATAATTTCACTCTTTAAGTCCATCAGGTATTACACTTATTAAATAAAAATCACTATTTCTTTCCAGGAACTGAAATTAACTAGCCTTTAAATTGGGAAGTGGTTCATATTCTATACTTCATTTCCTAGTACAAGTATGTTTACTTTAATTATGGGAATTGGGGCGCCTGGGTGGCTCAGTGGGTTAAAGCCTCTGCCTTCAGCTCAGGTCATGATCTCAGGGTATGGGATCGAGGCCCGGGCTCTCTGCTCAGCAGGGAGCCTGTTTCCTCCTCTCTCTCTGCCTGCCTCTCTGCCTACTTGTGATCTCTCTCTCTCTCTTTGTCAAATAAATAAAATCTTTTAAAAAAATTTAATTATGGGAATTAAATAGGAGAAGTGTCAGTTGGCAAAGCAGGAAAGAGATTTCAGATTTTTTAAAGTAATCACTAAAATTCTGCTCAGGAGCTCTTCATGTTCAAAGAAAAATATGATGAAATCCTAGTCCTTCAAACACTACAGTCCTAACCCCTAACTTGATTCTGTTTCCAGGGAGTACCAGATCCCACAATTCCATCAGTTATAGAGAATCATGCTCACTGCCTGCATTAACGATAGCATGTGTGTGTCCTCTGTGTCCTAGGCAATAGTCATACAGCCAGCACACTCGCTCGGGTACACAGATGATTTCCCAAGAGTCTATCCTTTGTTGCCATGGCCAAAGGCTGTTGGCTAGTCCTGAGACAACTCTCTCAGTTCTCATGTACAAAACTAAGGCATCCATTCACTGGGAATTCACTGGATGTCACAGTGTTCTGTACAGAGCAGCAAGCAGTTTCTGTTTATCAATTTAAGATTGAGGGATTGGGCTGATGAGGAGGGGAGGAGACTTGAATCCTATTAAGTGTAATCATTCTTAGGGGAAATGGTTTGCCTCAACAACTTTTGTTGCACTCATTAAGTGAAGACAGATAGAAACTCTCAAACATATAACCTGAGAGAGATCAAACAAATTTGGGGAATGTAAAAATCTGAATATATTGCAAGGTGTGGTTTAGAACTTTTCGTGTGACGTGGAAAGGCTAGTGAGCTCAATTATAATGTAAGGTCACATTTTATATTCTCTGTGAAATCAGATACTTGATATTGAATATGTAAATAGTCTCCAAGAATAGGGGCAAAGGAAGATATTTTGTGGAAGACATATTACATAGCACTGTGGTTTAAATCAGTATTTTTCCAAATATACATCACACTCAAATAGTGGCCTTGAAACCAAGTTAACTGTGACAAACTTTTTAAATTGTAATCAGTATTAAAATAGAATGACATGAGGGGTAAACTGGAGGACAGTGGGAGAAGGAAAGTAAATGGGAACTTTTGGGTAATCTAGAGAGGGAAACGAAACAACAGAGACTTTGGACACAAAAACAAACTGAGGAACTTGGAGGGAGGGGGGTGGAGGGATGGGAGAGCCTGGTGGTGGGTACTGGGGACACCTAAAGCGTGGAGCACTGGGTGTGGGGAACGGGGAATGAATCTTGGAACACTGGGAAAAAAAATTTAGTAACAATAAAAAAAAAATAGAATGAAAAAGAATATACCAGAGTACATCATATATAGTTAGGCTAAGTATTTTATATAACTTTTGCTTCAGTTGTATACTACATGAGTGTAATTGTCTGGTGTTGAGTTCTACAATTCAAATACTTTAAAAGCTGCTTGTCTGAAAGAAGGGGAGGCAGGAGTAGATATATGAATCCCCATGTTGGGACCAGAACGATGGTTACATAGAGTCTATTTATATATAGTTCATTGCTTGTAAGCAAAACCAGGAATAATGGAATACACACTAATTCACTTTTCTTTCTTTTTTTTTTTTTAAACCATTGGAGGTAAGATTAGTGGGAAAAATTGCTTTGTGTGCTTTGATTTAGTTCAAACAGCTGTGCTGCTATCCCGTTAGGAAGAATTGTTTTTGTTTTTGTCTCCTGTCATTAACTTAATTTGCTACCATTTTCTCTTTTGCCCAGGAGATTGCATCAACAATTTGAAAGCTATAAAGAACAAGTGAGAAAAATAGGGGAAGAAGCACGGCGTTACCAGGGAGAGCACAAAGATGATGCTCCGACTTGTGGAATCTGTCATAAAACAAAGTTTGCTGATGGATGCGGCCATCTCTGCTCCTACTGCCGCACCAAGTTCTGTGCCCGCTGTGGAGGCCGCGTGTCTCTGCGATCCAACAACGTGAGTGTTCCCCGAGTGTGCAAGGCACTCTGAATGTGTGTAAACAGCAGTGCACCTCCCAAGCAGAAAATACACATGTGTTAGAAAGTAGACCTGGGCATAAATGTACCCGGTAAGGTGTCCTTTTCCCATTTTCTGTGCCTTTCATAAAGTTCGCCCTAGTGGAGTAGTGATGAAAATAACTCATAAAAAGATACTTTCCATATGTATCTTAATAAACAATTCCCATTAAAACCAACAGATTATCTGTGGGAGTAAATTCATTTTCTGAAGAATGTAGTGAATGTAGATTTAGTATCATGAGTTCTGAAACTCTTGAAGATTGTTATGATCAGTTCTTCCTGTAAAAAGGGAAGAGAACCTTTCAGTTTCCACAACATTTGTTTCAGATTGAATGAAGGTAAAATGTAAGGTAAACTATGTGGCATTAAATTTAGCCCAAGATAAGATACATAAAGTAGTGATTAGTTTTATTGAGAGTAATTTCCTATTATTGTCATGGTAAAGTAATGTAGCTCAAAGTTTCTCTCATGGAAATTATTTGGATATTTACAGAATATGTTAAAATACACTTTTTAAAATTGAGCTGATTTTTGCACTGAGTTTCTTTTGAGACTACATCTCATATGCAGTACATCTTGATTCACTTCCCTTGTTTGTTGTAAATAAGAGCTGGTCTCTGTTATGCACCGCTTTAAATATATACAAGTTTTGAGGCACTCAGATGCTCATTTAAAAGGCTAAACATGATTACTTATGAAGTACTAGATAAATTCTAATAGTTTAGAATACATTTTAATGTACTTCATTATATCTCTATCTTAGTATGATAGAATTATTTTTCTTTAGTGTAGATCTGCAATGTAATGCAGAACAGTTAAAATTATCATATACCTAGAGAATTCCCAGTGTTTCTATGAATAATTTCATATGCTATTTAATCATGTATGCAATCTAACATAGTACAAAGTTATATTTAAAAATAACATGGAAGCTTTAAGCACTCTTGACATTTTCCTAATTGAGAAAATCACAGTTAAAATCAAAATTACTCTCCCTATCAACATTGTATTCATTGGTACTGTATTTGAATTGCAAGTAAGGTATTCTAAAAACCTCATCCGGTGGAATTAAGATAGTCAGTAAAATAGATATGTCTTCTATTTTAAGGTGAACCCACTATTATCTTTGTGGTCTTGGGAAGATAATTAACTTCTCTGAACAACAGCTTCTTTATCTATGAAACTGGATAGTAATACTTATTGTCTATGATTATTATGATAATGAAAATCCAGGTTTTTATGATATATACTTTTTCTTTAGGTGCCATTCTGATGACCAAATAAGTTTTCCTGTTTTCCTGCTAAAAGTTCTTTAATGAATTACCATATGTGATGTTAAAGTTTTCTTAAAACAGTTGGGGGTTAAAAGAGTGTCTGGATACAGGTGCACAAGATTCCTTGGTGTTATAATAATTTCCACACACAATTCCTTGGTGTTCTTAAATGCACTATTTTGGAATGAATTCTCAGAGAGGAGACCTGGGAATGATAGTCAAAATATTTAACATATCATTTGGTGTAGCAGTACTGTCCAATCAGAAAGATGCAGGCGGTAAGTACTAGTGTGCAAATCAGGGGAATGGAAATGCTGACTCAGCACTTCTATTGTTGGATGTTTTTAACTTCCTACTATAGGTTTGCAGAAAGCCAATAACAATGCAGTTAACTATTGATATATTAAAAACACTTGGGTTAAACTCATATTAAAGGAAATTGAGCTAAGAGGTACCTCTGCTTTGGAGTAGACTCCCAAGCCTAATGTGGTCTATCAGTCTTTAAGAAACCCATCCAATTCAAAAAAATTTTTCAGAAGAAAATAAAAGAAAGCACTGCTTTAATCTTGGGCAGAAGTCAAAAATATTATATGAATATATTGTATTGGTTTTTTCCTATAAGATTGTAAATGTTGAAATGTATCTTACAAGTAAATATTGCTTGTGGAATAATTTATAGCTACAATAGTTAACATCTTTTTTTCTCATTTTTATTTCTTACAGATATTTCCCATTTTTATATTTTCCAAATTGTAACTATAAATATTTTAACAGTAATTTGATAAAATAATTCACATAATTTTATGCATTTTAATAAAATGTCTTTTCAGTAATAGGAAGACTAAATATAATAGTGAATTAGGATTTCTTTCTGAATAATGTTTTAAATACAGATGTAATAATCCAAGTTCTAAAGCTTTCGGAAATTATAGTGTCCAGTTTTTGTATATGCTATATAGCAGAATCTATGTATGTGCATTTTCAAGGAAAGCCTGAACAATGAGTATTTGGGGGAAAGGTAAACATTTACTTTCTAAAATACCTGTGTTTTAACGTTTAAAAATAATACATGATTGTTTTCTTAAAATCTGTTTATTAATATATGCCTTATTTTTGATTTTCTCTTCTTCTTTTTCCTCTCTTTTTACTCTGCTTCCTTGGATGCTTTCCCAAAGGAGGACAAAGTGGTTAGAATCCATACTTTCTTTTCTATCATTTGTTATTATAATGTTTTGAACTTTATTAAGTGAATGTTTCACCTAGTCTTGTTAGTCATTATAATTTCACAAAGAAATTATATGCTAGGCAAAGATCAATCCCAATTCTCATGGAAAAAAAATAAATAAAATGAACATCTAGGAGCATTGCAGAGTTTTATATTAATAGGTAAATCTGGGTAGTTTGAGTTCACAGGAACAATGATATTTTAATATAATTTCAATCATTATGAACCAATTTGTCCTCTCAGCTTACTAAGTTTTGATAATGATTCCATCTGCAACAAGGATGAAACTCAGTGCAACAGTGAACTCCAATAGGTTGTACCTTTCTCAGCACTCAGTAGATGCATAGGCAGATGATTTGAAATTTTATTGCAAAAAGAATTGAATGTACCGGTTTAGTGGCAAGAATGTGCCAAATTAAAATCAAAAGCTCAAAATAAAAAGCTTTTTCTATAGAACACAAGTGGCAGAGTTGTCCTATTGAACCACGTTTGCCCTTTTTTTCCTCCATCATGGATAGAAATCATTCCCTAGAGTAGCAAAAGGTTACTTTTCACTCTTAGTAGCTATAGAAACTGCAGAGGCTAAACTTACAAAAATAGGATCCGATGGAACTTTCAGTCAGCCTCTCTTTTGTATACAAACTATATATGGTTTCATTTGGTGTAAACTACAATTTCCCCAAAGCTCAGTAATTTCTCAATATGAAACTGAGGCAATGAGTATTTTGGGTTCAATATACCAACTTGCTGCCTTTGTTCAACTGTTTTAAAGTTTAAATGGTATACTGTAGTGCATACATAGCAAGTATGACATGAAATTGAACATTAATCTAACTTTTTTAATCTTGATGCTAATATATGTTCATCAGTTTTTTCTATGAGAAAGAAATCGGGTTGGAAATCATATAGGATAGTTTGTTTTCACTAAATGTGTTTGCCTGTACCATTGGTGGCATGTGAGATCATTTTAGGGGCTATTATTTTAATGCATCAATGTACTGTATTAGAAAAGTATAGAACTAGAATATCACACTTTGGTTTCATGAATATCACTCTGAGTGAGTATGCATCTGAAATGTAGATAATTTTAAATTCCTTTAAAGAGTAAACATTTAAGTAAATAATAATGCTGGTGCTTTATAGACCTGGTAGTATAATCTTCAGGTACTTCGCTAGGACTGGCCAGACTCATTGTCCCTTTGGCAGTGCTTCCCATAAATGGTAGGTTATCTGTACTTCTTATGATTACTGACTGTGTAATGAGAATTCAGCCACATTTTGTGGTTCTCAGCCTAAAAATGGAGTGGAAAGACCTATACAATACAATCACTTTCAGTTATTTTCTTTATTTTTTTTATTTTTATTTTATTTTATTATTATTTTTTTAAACTTATTTGACAGAGAGAAACACAGTGAGACAGGGAACACAAGCAGGGGATGTGAGAGAGGGAGAAGCAGGCTTCCCGTCGAGCAGGAAGCCTGATGCGGGGCTCGATCCTGGGTCTCTGGGATCATGACCTGAGCTGAAGGCAGTGGCTTAACCAACTGAGCCACCCAGGCGCCCCTGTTTTCTTTATTTTAATTAAAATGCTTATATCTACCATTTAAGTGCTTTGTCATAATTTCATTAAAATTCTTTTTAGCCCATTGAAGTTGTTCAAGGAATTTCCTTTCTAGTCCAAGGAAACTGAAACCAGATTTTGGTTTAGTTGTGCCAAAGAGAATAACTGGATAGTAAACAAAGTGCTTGATTGTTGGTTCTTTCCCTCTTCCTCTGAGCTCTTTCATTTTTGGTAAAGAAATTATAATTTATAGGTGTGTTTGTGTTGGTGTGAGCAGAAAAGAAAGAGGAATAAGGGTGAATAAAACTTTTCTAAAAGCAATCTACATCTTGGATCAATATAATGAATTCTGCTTAGTCTGTTAAATTGGTGAATAAATATGCCTAAAATACTAATGTATATGATATGAAGACCTAAGGATACTTAACATATAAATACGTCTTTTATTAAGTCCAGCAGAAAGTATTAATGATAAAACTTTTTGCAGGCTGGCAGTATTTTATTTTAAAACTTAACTCTTAGCTTTAATCACCTCTCATAATTACTTGCTTATAAGGAAAATGGCTGTCATAATCACTTTGCAATTGACACATGTAATAGCCTGTAATAGGAAAGTATTTTATATAAGTACATATTCTCATAGATAAGATTATGGTTATTTATTTCACTGAAAGCCCTCCTCCATACCTAAATATATAGGGATAGTGCAAAATTATCCACAACCTGTTTAAATTGCTTTGACTTTGTTCTCTACTCTCTATTCCATGCTATAGTATGGAATTTAGGTAACTCCTTTGGTAATATGAACACTTTGCTCTTGGTAAATCAGCTTCCTTGAATCCTCCAAATTAGATTCCTTTGGGATTTCCCATAAATTTTCATCAATATTTCCTTTTTGGTTGGGTGATTGTTTTACAAATATAGCAACTAAAAATGAACTTGCCACACTTTTGGTTAATCTTTATTTTCACCAAAAATGTCAGGTTTTATAAGCTAAGAGTGTTTTAATCATAAATGTCTGTAATATCATGAAAGACAGAACCGTACCATTATCTCATTCTCTCCAAATCTGGAAGCCGCACATGCCTACCTTCTAAACATCATGTGTAGAAAAATGCTTTTATATGACATGGTAATAATTAATGAGGTACTGTGGTTACAGAGTCATGATTTTTTAAACTGGCTACTTACAGCTTTTCATTAGCGTTTGTTTTTAGAAATAATGCTAAATGATTTGTTAATGAAGAAGTATGTTCTTGTAGAAAAAAGTTCATAAAAGGTAGGGATTGAATAAAATGGGGCAGTGGCAACAGACCTTGGAACTGGTCTTGTCATGAAGTGCTATCTGTGGGATAATTGGTTCTTAAGAGCATAAAGAATTTTGCCCTCAGACTCTGATCTTCAATACCAAAATGATTATTTTTTTTCTCTTACTAGGGTTAGGTAAAAACAAGAAAGTTAATAAAATTAACTATTAAAAATGATTCACATGTATTAAATATTTATTTTTATTTTAAAAAATATTTTAAGAGTTCTCATATTTAGTCCATGGAATGACAAAACATATGATCATAAGTTTCAACCTTCACTCTTTTGAAAAAGCGAATGTTAGAGTTTGCCTGGGCTCACTTTCCTGTTCTCAGTCTTTCTTTTCCTTTTCTTTCTTTCTTTCTTTCTTTCTTTCTTTCTTTCTTTCTTTCTTTCTTTCAGATCAAATTTAGCTGATTTGAAAATAGCTTTTTCTACAAGAATGTTCTCTTAGAGATTCTTCCCAGAAAGATAATAGAGGCCTAAATTAAAATTTTAAAATGTAGATATATAGACAAACTATCAGTAAGGAAGTGCTAGGGTACATCAAGAGAACTTTCATTAAGCAATTTAGCTGATTAGATTTCTCAAGGTATCTCTTATTTTGTTGTGCTTATCCTATAGGGGTAATACCTCAAGTTATAAAACCTATTGTGTTAGGGGCACCTGGGTGGCTCACTTGGTGAGGCATCTGCCTTTTGCTCAGGTCATGATCCCAGGGTCCTTGTATTGAGTCCTGCATCAGGCTCCCTGCTCCACGAGGAGCCTGCTTCTCCCTCTGCCTCTGCCCCCTCTCCCATCTCTCATGGATAAATAAATAAAAATTTTTAAATTATTTTTATTATTTAAAGATTTCATTTATTTATTTGACAGAGAGCACACATGCGCAAGCACACAAAGCAGGAGGAGCAGCAGAGAGAGAGGGAGAAGCAGGCTCCCCACTGAGCAGGACGCCCTGTGCAGGGCTGGATCCCAAGACCCTAGGATCACCACCTATTCCGAAGGCAGACCCTTACCCACTTAACTGAGCCACCCAGATGCCCCATAAGTAAAATCTTAAAACAAAAAAACAAAAAAAGTATTGTCTTAGATAATTTAGAAAGTTGTAGCTTTTTATTCCAAATTTGTTTTAGGTACTTGTTACATTATTTTTGAAAGGTATGGAATCCTTTTTTTTTTTTTAAGTGGATGTGGAGCCCAACTTGGGCTTGAACTCAGAATCCTTAAATCAAGAGTTAGACACTTAACCTAATGAGAGGAGCCTGTTGGGGCATGGAATCTTAATCTCTTGCACTTAGCATTACCATTCTGGGAATGTTTGCTAATATTCAATAATCATTAGGAATTTTGTAATCCTGGCTTTGCTCCACCCCAAAATCATTATTTAATGCACTTATAAATCTTGTTTCAGGAAATTAATGTTGAATACCAATGCATAGTAGGGCAAAGGGGATTCCACTAGAGTATACATCGTACCTTGTAGTATAAGGAAAAGGGTTGTGGTAGAAACAATTTTCACAAAGCTAAAGACGAAACCATGGGCAAACTCCCTGGTTTTTGTGAATATAGGCTGTCAACTTTCTTGTTTATATACCTAACAGTTGAGTTACTGAGTCATTTAATAGTTCTATGATTAACATTTTGAAGAACTGACAGAATTTTTCCCTAACAGCACCACAGTAGTGTGTAAGCGTTCCAGTTTTTCTACACTGATTAATACTGGTTATTCTGTTTTGTTTTGATTTTTATAAGCCATCATGTTTCATGTGAAGTGATATGGTATCTCATTGTGCTTTTTATGAAACTGTTTTTATGTGAAGATTATTAAACTGGTTGGATAGCCCCAAAGGTTCACTTTGACTATGTGGATTTTGATCTTACACAAAAATGCTTCCAAGTTAACAATTTCTTGAGAAAGATTTTTTTCTCAAAAATCAAGCATATTCAAAGTATTAGAAGTTCAGTTTCTTTCTTCTCTAAAGATTCTTTATGTCCCTTATGTTAGAATTATAGAAATACTTATTAATATGTGTGAATCAGAACAGGAGCTCTGTTAAATGTAAGATACCTTAGAATCTAATATCTATCTGTCTAGACTATCTCTAGGGTAACACAAATAAGAGATTTTCTTATTACCAGTTGAAAAGACTGTTTTTTAAATATTCAGAAAGAACTAGCAGCTTCAGAAGATTTACCACTCAGCCATAGGTAGGTCCAAAATTAATCATCCAAACTGAAGCTCAGAATGAAAAGGACTATTCTTCTGTGTATACAAGATGTCTTCTTGACTGATGTGAGGTTTTAGTAGCATGTAAATAGATAGACATAAAGACAAAGTAACAAGATTATCATCCGCCACTCAACTTTCATTATAACCCTGATGTCTGTCTTCCAACAGATTTCATTAGCAAATAGAATCCCTATTATTGCTGCCAATAGTGAGAAGTATATTATTAATCACATCTGATATTAGTAAAGCTCCTCTAGCTCTCTTATCGTTACTCTTTACATGGTATATCTTTTGACATTCTTTTAGTTTTACCTACTTTTATCTTTGAATCTAATGTGTGTCTCATATCAATAACATATACTTGGGTCTTTCTTTCTTATTTATTTATTTATTTATTTATCTATCTATCTATCTATCTATTTATTTATTTCAAAGACAGCCTGGCAATCTCTGCCCTGTGATTAGATTTTTAATTCATTCATATTTAATATTATTATCAATATGATTGTATTTGTTTCTTATTTTCCATTTTTTATATCTCATTTTTTGTTCCTTGAGTCCTCTTCTACTGCTTTCTTCTGCATTAAACGAGTATTTTCTAGTCATGTTTTAATTATTTCAATGATTTTTTTCAATATATTTTCTGAGTTATTTTCTTAAGGGCTCTAGGGTTTCCAAAGTACCTCTTAACTTACACAAATCTACTTTCACACTACCTTAAATACAGTAAGAGATTAAATATTGCTCTGTTCCCCTTTCCCCTTTAATAAATTTATGTCTATATATTTTAAAAATGTAATAATTCATTTTTGTAATTATTACATTATATAATTATATAATTTTATGTATTTTAATGAAGCTAAGAAAAGAAATAAGAGCAAGTATATATTTATAGGTTTTGTTATATAATATTCTTATTTACTATTTTTGATTTTCTTCATTTCTTCCTGTGGATTCAAGTTACCATCTGGTGTCCTTTCTTACTCCCTAAACATTGCTTTCACCCACTTCCTTTCTGCTGTAATTGCCAAGTATATTTGATTTTCATGTGTTGCAGGTTTAACAATACTAGTATATTAATGTTCTTTTATATTATTTTTTGTATAACTTAAGATAAAGAAGAAGAAATTTAAATACTTTTATAATTACCTATATAATATTCTTTACCAGTTTTTGTTTTTTCATGTGAGTTCACATTATTGTCTGGTTTCACTTCCAGCTTTAATAATTTACTTTAGGGACACCTCAGTGGCTCAGTTGTTAGGCATCTGCCTTCAGCTCAGGTAATGATCCCAGGATCCAGGGATTGAGCTCCACATTGGGCTCCCTGCTCAGCAGGAGGCCTGCTTCTCCTTCTCTCACTCCCCCTGTTTGTGTTCCCTCTCCAGCTATATTTCTCTCTGTCAAATAAATCAATAAAACCTTTTTTAAAAAAAACACAATTTATTTTAGTATTTCTTTCTTTCTTTTTTTTTTTATTTGACAGAGAGAAACAAAGCTAGAGAGGGAACACAAGCAGAGGTACTGAGAGAGGGAGAAGCAGGCTTCCCGCTGAGCAGAAAGCCTGATGTGGGACTTGATCCTGGGTCTCCAGGATCATGACCTGAGCCGAAGGCAGTTGCCCAACCAACTAAGCCACCCAAGTGCCCCCCCCTTTTTTTTTAAAGATTCCATTCACCTGACAGAGAGAAACACAGCCAGAGAGGGAACACAAGCAGGGGGAGTGAGAGAGGGAGAAGCAGGCCCCCCGCTAAGCAGGGAGCCCGATGCAGGGCTCGAACCCAGGTCTCCGGGATCATGACCCGAGCCAAAGGCAGTCGCCCAACCAACTGAGCCACCCAGGCACCCCTATTTTAGTATTTAAAGCAAGCCTTCTAGCAATGAATTCTATCAGCTTTTGTTAATCTAGAAATGCCTTTATTCTCCCTTCAGTTTTTGAAAGTTAGTTTTGCTGGATATAAGATTTTTGTTTGACAGCTTGTTTTATTTCTTTCAGCACTTCAAATATATCATCCCACTGTCTCCAACATCCATTGTTCATATTGGAAGTCAGTTGTTAATCTTATTAAGTGTCTCTTATACGTGACCAGTTATTTTCTCTTGCTACTTTCAAGCATTTATTTTTCCCAGATTTCAACATTTATTATCATGTGTATATGTCTGGTTATGGATCTCTTTGTGTTCCTCCCAGTTTGGTTCATTGAGTTTGTGGTTGTAGTTTAATGTTTTCCATCAAATATGGGAAGTTTTTCAGCCCTTATTGTTTTCATTTTTTTTTTTCTGTCCCTTTTTCTCCTGATGGCCACTCCTATTATACATATGTTGGTGCACCTAATGGTAGCCACATCTTTCTGAGGTTCTGAATATTTTTCTTTATTTTTTCTTTCTTTTCATCAGATTGCATAATCCCTATTGATCTATATTTAAATTCACTGATGCTTTTCTCTGCCAGCTTAAAGCTAATGTTGAGCTGCTGTAGTGAATTTTTTTATCTTGATTATTGTACTTTTCAACTACAGAATCATTTTAGTTTTTAATAATTTATGTCTTAATATATCTTTTCTATTTGATGAGACATTGTTAGAACTCCCTTGATTCTTTGAACATATTGATAATAGCTCATTTAATGTCTTTGATATTTCCAATATCTGGGCTGCCCTCTCAAAGGACGGCTCTGTTGTCTGCTTTTTTTTTTTTTTTCTTTTTTTTCTGTTAATGAGTCACACATTACTGTTTCTTTCTTTGCATGTCTCATAGTTTATAGTTCCCTACTGGTCATTTCAGATGATGCATTGTAGCGAATCTGCGTGTGATCCCTGTCCCCACTCCTGGGTCTTTTCGTTTGTTTGCTTGCTTGCTTCATTATGTATTTAATGAGTTGGCAGTACTGTTTCAGTGAGACCTCTTTCCCCTGAAGTGTGCAACCTCTGATATTAGCATACATAGGCACAGCTTTGGAAATGTACACATCACTCTTACCTCCTCCCCATCAGGTTTGAGAGTATTTTTAATCAGCCGTCTTTTTCTCTCTTGTCCTGATCTCCCTCTTAAGCTTTTAGCTATTCTGCCTGTATTGGATTCAGTCTTTAAATCCTGCTTCAATTCTGGGGCTCTTCCTACCTGTCTGTTTTCCTATTTCTTTCTATTAAACTTCTAGTTTGTGTATTGTTTCACTTGCTGCTCTCACAGAACTAACAGCCTCCTCCTTGTGGCTCAGTACCATTGTTTTTAAAAGTGCTGCTATGCTTGAACTTTTTCAGCATCTGTTCCAAATAAAATCAGTTCCCTCAGGGAAAGCTACAGAGCTCCTCTCCTATGATCTGCCTCTTCCCCTTGTCAGAAATTTTGTACTATTTCTCTGGAGATACTATTTACCTGGAGATAGGGACAGAGCCTACTTCTCTCGTATAGACATTCCTGCTCTGTGCGTATGGCACTGGATGAAGTCAGCAACCTTTACTCTTACTTTTCATAGAACAGAACCTCGGCCCTATGAACCAACTAGGACATAGGTGATTGAGGTCCAGTAATCTTGGCCTGCCACACCTACACAGAGTGTCAGTCCTACAATTGGGAAATGTATAAAGGAAGGGAGCCTCTGACCACTCAATTACATTTGCCTGGAATAGAACTTCTGCAACATAAAGTCAGAATGGAGGATGAGAAATGCTGGTGGCCCTGCCCTCTGGGGTAGATACTATAGACCTTGACTGGAAACTTGAGGTGGTGGGAGGGGAAGCCTATGTTCTTGGCTGTATCCACCTAGAATAGAATTTCAGTCTTGCGGAGCTGGTTGGTAAGAAGGAAGGGAATGGGTTGCAACTCAAATGCCACAGACTCTCACTGTTCTTAGGGAGATTAAGTAGATTTCCTCAAATAAACATTTCTCCGTTTTCTATATGCTCTTTGGACAACTTCCAGGGACTTCAAATGGCTGTTTTTTAAAGGTAATTTCTGGCAGTTATGGTTGTTTTTCCAGAGTGAGAGCCTGCAGAGCTCCTCACATCACTACACTAGAGGATTCTTGATAGTTCTGTGTTAACACTTATTCATTCACTAATTTGTTTATTCACTTTCCTATACATTTATTCATTCATAGATTTTTCTCTCATGAGCAGTCTTATGTACAATTTTTTTCCAAATCAACTCTCACTTGAAAAATGCAATTTTATAGTGATAGATACCATATGTATTCTTTCTGTTTAATTTAATATAAATTTTACCTCTGTGAGCTTATTATTTACATATTCAAATTAACTCTGTCAATACATATTAATTTTTATTTAATGTTATATTAAGTAAAATAGAAGTCCCAAAAACTTCCTTCTTCTTCTTTGTGTACAGGATGACAACCGTCTGAAAATTCTATTAACACCCCTGCTCAAATGTTTTAGTGCTAAAAGTATCATGGCCCATTTGAACAAGCCACAAGAGCATAACCATTATTCAAACTCTGTTTATTAGAAGTGTTTTGGAGCTATCTTTAAAACTTTATAAAATATATTTTAAAGTTATTAGAGTTGTTTTTCAGATACTTAAAAAAATTTTTAATATGTTCTAAATCTGGTAGTTGTAACTTGAAGTTAGGCACCTAGACCTTAAGAAATTCTTTTCTTCATATATTCCCTTACTGTAGAATTTAATAAATAAATGTATTGACTATTTTATTTTGTTATTTATACTATATACTCTATATATGCAATAGATTCTTTTCACACACACAAACTTCAACAACAAATATTTTTTTCAAAATTCCATTTGAATTCTTTTAAAATGATAGAAAATTAACTTTGTGCATTTACTTTATAAACATCAATGTTATAAAATATTTAATTTTCATAAAAATCAATCAAATGTTTTTATTGACCATTAAAGTGCTCTTGCAGATTCACCTTCTGTGGGGAAAGTATTACACCTTTGTTCTCTTCAATTACTTCTGGGAATTTGAAAATGTCTGTGTCTGTAAACTACATAGAAACACAGAAGATCAACAATCCCAGTCTTTAAACAGAGTATACAGTTATGTTTTCTGGTACAAGCTAAATCAGATAAGACAATCACAAGGGGTAGGTACACTTGATGGACACTATTGCAGGAATTTTTTGGAGCACAGTGAGTTAAGCCTCACGTTGGTACTTAGAGTAGATAATCATAGGAGTTTCTTCTTTTGCTCAAAGTAGTTGATGTTTTCCTTGTTTGTTGTTATTCCTCACTTTTAGCCATGGCTAAAAATTGTTAATCATTATAATTATTTTGTTTCTGTGTCATAAGAATATCTCTTCTCAAATCTCACATCAAAAACCAAATAATTTTGTTCTTAAAATTTACAGTTGCTAGATATGCCTGAATTCTTATAAAATATCAGAGGACCATTTGTTAGGGGATTTGTAGAGGATATTAATACATCCGATGCAGTTTGGATTAATTTACAAGTTAACAGTGCTCTTAATTTTCTCCCATATATTTTGGTGGGTTTTTTTTAATACTTTCATAGCCTTTTTAGCTTCTTTCAATACCAAATAATCTTAGTCAGCTTTTCCAACTGAGGAACAGTAGTTTACCAACTGCCAAGAGCAATTCAAATGTCATCCCCTACATGAAGCCTTCCCAGAGTGTCTCAGGCAGAGTTAGAGTTAAAGTCTTTCAATACCTTTACACACTTTTATTATTACATATTCTATTGATTAGTGACTTTCTTCTAGGTATGGAAAGAATACCTAATACCTTGAATACTCTATGATGAACACACTACCTGACACACACTAGGTACCCAATTCATGTTTGTTGGAAAAATGTGAGTTAAATGAGATAACAAATAGGTTTTCTTCAACTCAAACATTTTGCATATCTATGAAGCGTTAGCTATGGAAGATCCTTCCTAGGAACTAACTAATGTTTACTAGGCATATGTTTCTTAAACACTAGATAGCAAGGCCTAATTCCTATGCAGTTCACATCAGAAATTCCACAACACCCTTAGCATTTGTTGGTATCAGCCCAGTTAAGTTGTTTTTAAATCATCCTTCTTGGAACATACATCACCACTGAACTATTTCAGGAAACATTATCAACACTATTACTTAACTCAACTTTTTGTTTCTATTTGCCTGGATAATATGTTCTTATTTTTCTTTGATTTCTTTCCTTACTTAGAAATTAAAGAACCAAAGACTATCCTGCTTTTATTTTGGGTTGACTACAAGTAAATACCTCTGATTTTTACCCTATGTCTGACTCTCTGTTTTCCCTATTTTTGCTTTACTTTCAGTTTAGTTAATAATAAAAGTTGAGCTATCAATACAAATTATAGGGAATGGCATAAAAATAAAAGGATTGTATAAAATAAGTTAAAAAGGCATGTAGAGGTAAACCTTATTTTACTGTACTTCACTTTACTGTGCTTCACTTTATTGTACTTCACAGAGACTGCATTTTTTTTTTACAAATTGAAGGTTTGTGGCAACTCTCTGTCAAATACGTCTGTCAGCACTATTTTTTCAACAGCTTTTGCTCATTCAGTATCTCTGTGTCTCATCTTGGTAATCCTTGAAATATTTCAAACTTTTTCACTATTATATTTGTTATGGTGATCTATGATCAGTGATTACAACTCAATGAAAGTTCAGGTGATTGTTAGCATTTTCTAGCAATAAAGTGTTTTTTAATTAAGGGATTAAGAATATGAATTGGGAGGCTTTTTTCAAGTAAAGTTTCTCTATTTTTTTAAGAGTTTGCTTATTTATTTGAGAGAGTGAGCATGAGCAAGAGAGACAGAGGGAAAGGGAGAGGGATAAGCAGACTCCCTCTGCGCACAGAGCCCAATGCAGTCTAGATGTAGGATCCTGCAAGTATGACCTGGGCTAAGTCAGATGCTTAACTGACTAAACCAGCTAAGCACTCCAACTAATTTTTGTAGTGTGTGTGTGTGTGTGTGTATGGCTGTTTCTTAGAGAAACATCTGCTTTGATTCCTCAGAAAATTTCCACTACTTTCAAAATGAAATTATCATTCATTGGTTCACCTTTGAAATTTAAGATTGATCCCTTTTTAAAATTTTACTTTTTTTAAAGAATTTATGTATTTAGCTAGAGAGGGAACATGAGCAGGGAGAATGAGAGAGGGAGAAGCAGGCTTCCCACCAGCAGGGAGCCTAATGTGGGACTTGATCATAGGACCCCAGTATCATGACCTGAGCCGAAGGCAGATGCTTAACAACTGAGTCATCCACGTGCCCTAAAATTTTACTTTTAGACAAAGAAGAAAGCTTTCATTTTCTGTGAGTCCAGTCTGTCAGTTTTCTGAAAGCTAAGCATGATGCAATGGGAAGGAAGCCATGCAGCAGGGAATTAAAGACAGGGTTCCTTGGTTCTTCTCATTTGCTTTCTGTCACTCTAACTCTAGCACTCCTGTTCCCCTTTCCTTTGGCAAAATCCTCTGTACTATTCATGGATTGAGATTTCTTTTCCCCCAAGTATTCTTTTGATTGTATGTGCCTCTGAGCTTCCAAGTATCTATAACAGATCAGAATTCTAATTGGCCTAGAAAATAGGGAGGCCGGGGAAGCCCCAGCAGACAATCCAACTCCTGGTTTTATCTTTCCAACTAGATTGTTCTATCATCTTCCTCACTACTAAAAGGTAACTTCATTATTTAAGTAGTTTAAACCAAAAACCTTAGAGTCCTCCTGACTTCTCTTTTTTCTTATATCTTATATTCAATCCATAAGAAAATCTTGTCGCATCTGTCTTCAAAATATATCCAGAATGTGACCTCTTCTCACCACTGCTGCTTTTGCTGACCTAGCACAAGACCATTTAGTCTGAATTATTTCATTTCTTTCCAAAATGGCCTCTCTTTTCTTACCCTCAAAACTCCAATCCCCAAGCCTCAGCTCAGCTAGAGTGATTATTTTAAAATGTGAAACAGATCATGTCACATCTCTGCTTAAAACCTTACAAGGACTTCCCATCTTATTCAAAGTAAAAGCGAAGACCTTTGCAGTGATATCCAAACTCTGTGTGATCTGTACTCCACATACACATTTAGCCTCTCCTGTTACTCTCCCACCTGCCCACTGTCTTCTGCTTATAACTTTTTCCTGTCTCTAGTTCATACTAAAAAAAATATGCCTAGAGTTCCTAGCATAGCTGTTTCTTCTCCTGAAACACTCTATACCTCACCCCTAAACTCCTTTGATCTTTGTTCAAATAGTACCATCTCAAAGAGGCCCTCTCTAATCACCCCATTAAAAATTGAAGGCTCTTCCCTATCATAGAATATGCTTTTCCATTTGTCATCTTTAATTTTTCTCCATGGTACTTTCCCCTGGAAATAAAAAGCAAAAAACAACAAAAAAAATGTCTATCTATACACACAAATACATACCTCTATCTGTTTATTTGTTCATTGTGAGCTCTGTGAAGAGGAGATTTGTTTTAGTCTCTGCAATATTCCGAATCCCAGCAACAATGACTGGCACAGTTGGGCCCTCAGAAAATATGATTTATAGGCGAATAGATATATAAATATATGCATCTATGGATATCTGTCTATATTGGTTCTGTTTCTCTAGAGAATATATATATATTTCATATATTGGTATATCTAGGTATATAATATATATCAATGTGATTCTAGGTGAGACATATATATACTGTAATATATAATGTAATCTATAGTAGGTTTTTTAACAGAATCTCTTATGAAATGTTACTATATCAAACATCAAATGAACAATTGAAAGAATTGTTCTCGGGCACCTGGGTGGCTCAGTGGGTTAAAGCCTCTGACTTCAGTTCAGGTCATGATCTCAGGGTCCTGGGATCGAGGCCCGCATCGGGCTCTCTGCTCAGCAGGGAGCCTGTTCCCTCTGCTCTCTCTGCCTGCCTCTCTGCCTACTTGCGATCTCTCTCTGTGTCAAGTAAATAAATAAAATCTTAAAAAATAGAAAGAAAGAAAAAAAGAATTGTTCTCTAATGCATCTTGAAATTATTTGCAAAAGAAAAATATTTGGGTTATATAGACTCATTGTTGAACTGAAAACCTTTTTCCCTTTTTTAAGAAATATTTATTTATTTTAGAGAGAGAGAGCAAGCACAAGCAGGGGAAAAGCCGAAGGAGGGGGTAAAGGATATGGAGAGAATCTCAAGCTGACTCCACTCTGATTTCAGAGCCCAATGTGGTCCTCAGTTCCACAGCCTTGAGGTCATGACATGAGCCCAAATCAAGAGTTGGATGTCTAACTGACTAAGCCATCCAGGAACCCCTGAAAAATTTTTCCACTGGTGAAGTATTGTGATAGAGAAAATGAGGGAATTAGAATTTGACTTGGCACAATTCATTCAATGCAGATGAATAAGAAACCATAATTTTATAATTTATTTTTAATTAGTTTAACACTTTTTCAATGTTCTATAAAGTAATTTCCAAAATGCATTATTTCGTGGACTTGTATTCTCACTGATAGTTATGCTAGTTATTATAGATAAAATCTTTGTAGGAAAAGATTAAAAGTGGTCAGAGAAGTTAGTGATTTTTTTGTACATCAAAATGTTGACAAGATGTGGTTGAAAATCCAGAATACCTGCCTCACAGTTTGTGGCTTTAAAATAAGACCATGTGGGGCGCCTGGGTGGCTCAGTTGGTTAAGCAACTGCCTTCGGCTCAGGTCATGATCCTGGAGACCCAGGATTGAGTCCCACATCGGGCTCCCTGCTCGGCGGGAAGCCTGCTTCTCCCTCTCTCACTCCCCCTGCTTGTGTTCCCTCTCTGGCTGTGTTTCTCTCTGTCAAATAAATAAAATCTTTAAAAAAATAAAAATAAATAAATAAAATAAGACCATGTGATTAATTTCTTCCAAGACAAATTCTCATGTTATAAAAATAGTTTCTAGTATTTACAACAAATTTTAAATGTAATATTAAATCTCATTTTATTTGTGGACATGCTTTAATTCCTTTGCTTTGCTCTAATTGCTGGAATGACATGGACCATATTTTACTTTTCTTGGTGATTTCCTAAGTAATCACCACAGTGCTACAAATAGTCAGAACTATGAATTTCATGTTTTTGTTTTTTGTTTTTTTAGCAAAATCTTTGCTGTGAACTTTGAATGAATGAATGAACGAACGACATGTCTCTGTTACCTTTTCTTTCTCAATCAAGTGTTTTTAAAATTCCAAAGTTTGAAACTCTGATATATAATTTTGTATATTAACATGTGTCTTTCCTAAAACAAAATCATTAGAACTGTACTTAGCTATTGTATGGAGCTATATTAATCAAAACAATGACTTCTGGCTTTTCCTTCTCCACTCTGTTCAGATTAATGCTGTAAGTGGGCATTTGGTCCCCGTGTTTCTTAAACAAAGGCTCTGGATATACTTGAGTTGAGAAGAATCATGAAGTGTTTCAGTTCTTCTTTGATTTCTTGGTTGATCCACATATTCCTGAGTAGGCTTGTCTTTAGCTTCCAAGTGTTTGATTTTCTCCTGAACTTTTTATGGTGATTGAGTTCCAGTTTCATGGCATTGTGGTCAGAGAATATGAAGGGAATAATTTCAATCTTCTGGTATCGGTTGAGCCCTGATTTGTGACCTAGTATGTGGTCTATTCTGGAGAAAGTTCCATGTACACTCGAGAAGAATGAGTATTCTGCTGTTTTAGGATGAAATGTTCTGAATATATCTATAAGATCCAGCTGGTCCAATGTGTCATTCAAGGTTCTTGATTCTTTGCTGATTTTCTG
>PITA01011627.1:0-65787 GCA_004023965.1 Spilogale gracilis | reverse complement strand
AAACAAAAACAAATAGCAGGATTTTCATTGATATGGGATATTTTAAATAAGCTATGCTACACTAAAAAATAGAATATTATGCAATCCTTACAAAGCCTGATGTAAAACTATAGTAACATGAAAAGATGTGTTTACTACAGTTTAGTTTTGAAATATATGGAAAAATAAAGCTTGTATCTATTTCTGCTGAAAAAAAAAAAAAAAAAAAAGAAAAGAGTTGGCATGGAATCATCCAAACCAGCCAGCCTGTGGGTTCCTGTGCCCCAGCCTCCCAGAGCTGCCCTGGCCCCTGGCTTCCCAGGTCTGGTTGTTGAACACCTCCTCCAGTTCCCTTCACCTCCCTTATGCAAAAGATACAGGGTACTTTCTTTCTCCCCACTTATGTTTGCCCAAGTCAGCTTCCAGAACTTGCCACCAAAGCAGGTGTGTGTCCTATACACTTGTACTGGCCCCTCTTTCCTGTCCCTTGCTCACCCTCTGGTTGCACCTGGAGACTCATTTGCACTTTCCACACCTTTGAAAACCTTTATGCTCCCAACCTTCTTTCTCCTATCCCTGTCTACTCCCAGGGAATGGTCTATACGCATCATTTACACTTCAGAGCGAATGAAAACACTGTTTTCACTCTCCCAGGAGTACGTTCATTTCGAGCCCTATATTAAGTGTTAACTGAGTGCCTTTGCCTCTTGTTTCAGAAATGAGAAGTATTCCCGAAGAGGTGGAAGAAATATTTGTGGGGACAGCCTGGGCCTTCCCCTAAACCCTGCAATGAGCCCTGACCACTTCCCCCAGCACTCATCACCTGCATGCACTGGAAATTGCCTCGTCCCAGCCCTGCTCTGTTCAGCAGTTGATCTTACCTGCCCTCCACATACTATCCCCTGATACTTGTTTTGTTCCTACTGGAGTTACCTGCTTTGAGCTATTAGAGCTTGATTCCGTGAAACAGCATGTGAGACCCTGAGTCAGGTGTATCTGGAATACAGATGTCCTCAGTTGTTGATAGTCCTGTGGAGCAGACAGATGCCTCCCCACCATGTCTCCTACACGAACTGAGTGCTACTGCAAAGCTGAGCCAGCTGCCCTGGGACCACAAAAGAAGGAGGTCTGCAGAGAGGAGGGGCCCAGGATCTAATCCACCTGGCCTCTGTCTCTTACTTTGTGTATAAATTAGGGTTCTTTGGTTGTAAGCAACAACAAGAACTCTAATTTGTACCTAAGGGGGGAAAAAAGAGTTACCAGAGTGATTTCAAGAGCAAACAAAAATAGAAATAAGAATGAAACAGGTAGGTACCAAGAAGGTTTTTAGGCAGCGACAAGGCTCAGCCCCAGGAATTGCTTGGAGTGCGTCTTTTTTGGAAGCTGCCCTTGGATGATCAAGTTCTAATTGTGTGTCTCGGCTTCAGGGTCAAATTTGACAGAGAATCTCACTGACCAGCTGGCCCGTGGCAGGTATTGCAATTAGCTGCCCCGTTAGAATGATCTAGAAAAGAGAAGAGCAATTCCGTAAAGAAAAAAAGATGCTGTTATGAGAATAAGCGAGAGGAGGGATGTTTGGCCAACAAATGAACAAAGCCTTCCTTAGTCACAGGCTGGTGAGTGACCTCCTGCCTGCTGGGTCTGCCTTTGACTTGGGCTGTTCCCATGGCAACCACAGGCCCAGGGAAAGGCTGTACCAATGGAAATCATTGCATACAGAGCTTGCTTGGTCTTCTCACATTACAGGTGGATAAACTGGGGCCCCAAGGCAAGAGGTGACTTGTCCCTGGTCACAGCCTCAATTTTGGGCAGCCAGCGCTGAACAAGGAGCCCACAGGTCACACTGGACCCACAGGCTTCTGCTTCTGGTAGAACCTTTTCATGCCAGAAATGGAGTAGGGGTAAGGGTCCCCATGGAAGACACCGGGATGGGTCATGGGAAAGGTTCCTGTGGATGCTGCATAAATATTTGTCGCACTACCCGGGCCCCGCCCAATACTGGGAGGCAGAGTGGGCTCCCCCACACTCTAGCACCCCGCCTAGGGTCCAAACAGAAATGCCAGGATTGGGCTCCTGAATCCTGGGCTGTGTGCAGCTCCTGGCTTGAGTGGGGCTTTGTAAGCTGGTTGTGGAGCTCCCAGGGTGACCCTTCCTCCTGGGCCTCTGGACACTTCCCTGCAGAGAACGGCAGGCTCAGGCAGCCGTCTCTCAGCCCCGCCCCTCCTCTGCCCAGCCCAGCTAGGTCCCTGCAGACCCAGACAAGCCCCGTCCCTCTTGGTGTTTACAGTCTGTGAATATTTGTGGCCATTTCTGCCTCCCCAGCAGGGTTGGGCGGACTCATCCATCCTGCCTGCCCTTGCTAAGCCAGTCGACCATGAACTCTGTTCAGTTTCTCTCTTCGGGGTCCATGGCTACAGCTGGCGACCTCCCTGGGACTTCACCCTCCACGGGGCTGGCAGGGTACCTCTATAGGCCCTTGGCCCTCTCCCCCCCTGTGCTACAGACCCTTGGCATCTTTCTAATCCCCTTTCCCCCAGGAGACCTCATTCCGGCCTCAGCTGATTTGCCCTGACCTCCCAAGTCCCTTCTCCTGGAAGTCTCAGCCTCCAGCTTGAGAATTCGGGGTGTGGAGAGGGGGCGGACTTTGTTCCCCCACTCCTGCTCAGGTCTCTCCTGTCCAGCTGGCATGGGGAGCGCCTTCTCTTTGCTGGCCTCCACATGCAGGGCTGTTTCCGGCCACTTCCAGCTCATTAGTGCAGGTACGATAGGAGCCAGACCCGCCTCCCACCCACCACTGAGCTCACGGCCTCCCAGGGGCCCCCTCCCGGGCCCCAGCCCCACCACCCTGGCTTTCTCACCCAGTGTAGAGTGCTTTCCGTGAAGTGTGCAGACCTCCTCCCCTCACCCACCCCCAGGGGTCCTCTCTCTCTGACTTGCCCTGGCCTGGCTCTCTTTCTAGGGTCTGGAAACAGTGAGACAAATCCAGCCTACAAATCCTACAAATCCAGCCCCACCTCCCTCAGCTAACACCCAGCCAGCGTGAAAGTCCATGGATGGGTTTTGTTGGGACGAACCAAGAGATCATGACAGCTAAGGGCTGGAAGAGACCGCCTCAAGCCAGGTAGCCCCTCCCCATCTTCTGGAAAAAACATTAAAACCATTCCAGATTGACAAGAATTTAACCAGCCTTTAAGGACCTCTGCCTTTCTCTTGCCTTTAACAGGAGGAATGTCTCACGAACCTTTTTTAGTACTTTCTCTTACCGTACTTTCTCTCCACTTGTACTCACCCACAAATCCTGTGTTGAACTGACATCTAAACTTCCCTTCATGCTGTCCTCCGCAAGCATGAAGAATAAATTTTCATCTTGTCTCTATATTAAACAAATATTTTTTTTAAGATTTTGTTTATTTACTTGACAGAGAGAAACACAGCTAGAGAGGGAACATAAGCAGGGGAACGAGAGAGGGAGAAGCAGGCTTCCTGTTGATCAGGGAGCCTGATGTGGGGTTCAGTCCTGGGACTCCAGGATCCTGACCTGAGCCGAAGGCAGACACCCAATGACTGAGCCACCCAGGCTCCCCTTAAACAAACATCTTTATACATACGAAGACCAAATAGAATCTTCCTTTGACTCTTTTTTTCCAGGCTAAGGGGCTGAAGGTCTTTCTTCTGGAGCATAATCCATGGACCGTCCCAGTTGCTTCTAAGCAGCTTGACCTCTTGATTGACCGAATTATCTGACTTCTTCAGCAGTGTGGCAGTAGAGCATATATACCTCTGGCCTAAGTGAGTGTTGAAATACATTTGTAGGTTGTGAAATCAGTGTAGTAAGTCACACCAGCATTCCAAAAGGGAAAAAATGAGAGCACACTGGTCATAGCAAGGGGAACTTGCTTTAGGTATAGATATTGCCCCTGGGTGGTGAACCATGCTGTAGGATGTCCTTCTTACCATGCGCTGGGCTTACCGACTTTGAGAGCCACCACTCCCAGCTGACCTGCACTTCTGGTGCTGTCCGCTCCTTCCTCCTCGCTTCTCCAGCTGTGGTTCTTATCTCGAGATGAGAAAGACTTCTGGGTTTGATTCCGTGAGGCAGGCTCAGAAGCACACGCTCTGCTCCAACTCTGTTACCCACCTGGTCGGCATGCTCCCCGGAACTGTGGGGCAGGCCTCAAGCTCTGTGAGGGGGGTTCACACATGGAAGGTGCCCCCCAAGTGTTTTCTGGATGAATGAATGTGCCTCTTGGGTGTCTGTTTGGGTGATTGGGCAGCCCCCCAGCTTGTCAGGTGCCCTTAGGAGCTGAGAAGGACGTCCCCCTTCCCCTTTGCCAACAACTTCCGCCATGACTGTGGCGGCTCGGGCCATCCAGAAGCTTCACACAGCTTTCCAAGTCCTTAAAGAAAAGATTCGTCCAACTTCTAGAAGTTGGTTTTTATTTCTATACCATGGTGGTCATTTTTGACAGGTGACAAAGATGGGGCATCAAAAAAACAAAGCTCCAATTAAGAAAGTGACATTGAATTCTTCTAATCCACTCATGTGGTGGGTCCCCAGCTCTTTTGCCCCTCAGAAGATGGGTATTTACATTTGTGTTTCTTTTCTTCCACTTCTTCCTACGCCAGGAACCCTCCACATGGCTACCATGAACTTCATCTTGCATTCTCTCCCTCCCATGTCTGAACTCTGGGGGGATGGTGGACAAGTATGATTTAAAAATGAGAACTAATCCTGTCATGTCCTCTCTCTGGCCCTTTAGCCTGTTTTCTTCTGGTCTCCCAGGATTACTCAGTTCTCTGCATTGATGTACAGGCTACTGACCCCTGAGCTAGCTCATGGCCTAAGGATCACTCAGTGGCTGTAGGGTCCCTAGGATTTCAGGAGGCAGAGCCATTCTGATTTCCCAGTGGGCTGCTCTCAGTGTCTGAGGTGAGGACCCCAAGGACGAGAGTGGAGAGGAGGCCTTAGGCAAAGGGAGGTAATCAAATCTTTAAACCCTGAGCCCTTCACAGACTCGGGCCCTCCTTAGAGGTCTTCCTCCCATGTAGAAATCCTTTCTACAATGCTCATCCAACCCATCTTTCATCACTCAGCAGTGGGATCTGTCTTGCCGTTGGACAACTCCGAAAGTTGCATCTATTGTCAGTAGAAATCTATATTTCTTCTTGTACCTGATCCTATACCTGGAACAACACTGTAAACTCTGCTCTGGCAGAGAGAAATACTATTGACTTTCTATTTGATGTGACATTTCAGTAGCTTTGATTAGAGTTGCCATGCATCCTTTTTTAAATCTTTTACTTCCTTAGATTCTTTGCCACTCCCTTTTTCCACTTTGGATATTCTTATTGCCTTTGCAGGATTATTCTCCTTCCTTCAACCTCAAAGCACTAAACCCTTAACTCTTAAAAAAATCATTGAAGCATATTAATATATAATATAATTCACCATTTTCAAATGAAGAACTCAATTATTTTTTAGTAAACCTACCCAGTTGTATAACCAGCACCATCACTCAGTTTTAGAATACTTTTATCACCCCAGTAAGATCTCTTGTGCCCACTTAATGTTAACTTCCCTCCCTCTTCTCCCACCCGTGTCCCTGGGATCCTCTTTGTCTCTATAGCTTTGCCTTTTTGTATATTTCACATAAATGGAAGCGTACAGTATATGGTGCTGTGACTGATTTCTTTCATTCAGCATAACATTGTTGACGTCCATCCATGTAGTAGCATGCATTGGTAGCCCACTCCCTGTTATTGACGAATAGTATTTCCTTGCATAGACATACCAGATTTCACCAGTTAATGGGCATTTAGTCAATAGCGAACGTTTGGTTTCTATGAATGATGCTGTGAAGTCTATATTACTTATGTGCAAGTCTTCATGTGGACACATTAAACTCTGAACTCTTATCAATCCTAAGGCAGTCTCTTCCAAGTCCACAACTCTAAAGCCTACAACCATAGCCTTTTTCTCCTGGACACACAGTTAGATTACATTTCCAGCCTCCTTTGTTGTCAGGGTTCTCATCAATGGACGGTGGACAGAATGGTGCGTGCCCTCTTCCAGACATTGCCCTGAAAAACCCCGTGCAATCCTCCATATTTTTTTTTCTTTTCTGTCTATTGGCCGAATGAGAAAGAGGAAGAAGCTCTATACTGGAGTTCCATGGTGGAAGGATCCTAGGACCCTGCATGACCTCAGGAATTTGAGTTCTGCTTGACATGAACAAAAATTCACTTACCGTTTTGAGGTTGTTACTGCAGTATACGTGTTTTGATTAAGGCCAACACAGAACAACTGTATCCCTCTCTTACCCTGTAATCTTGCAAACAGTTGAACACTGCCAGACTTTTCTCCAGCATCTCAAGTACTCCTCTAGGTTGTATTTATCTCCGTTCAGGTGCCCTTCACCCAGACATGCTGCCCAGTTGTAGTAAGTCATCTGAAACACGGCAGCAGCTTTAAACAATCTGCATGCCTGGAGCATACTGTTACCCTTCCTGTTCTAAGCCCTGGATTCTGCCCAAGATGGCAGTAGGCCTTTTAGAAGTTTGCACTGTTAGTTTATTTCAAATCAGTAGTTACCCAGCATCTCCCTTTCAACAGGCTCTCCACAATACTCTGCCCAAATAAAGTTATTTCACACGAACTGCTATCAAAGCAAGTGCCCCTCATCCTTTAATTATTACTTATTTTGGACCAAGATCCAAGACTTTTTCACTTATCTCTATTAAATCTCCATTTATCTAGATCAGTTTATAGCTTGCTTCTGTCACCCAGCTTTTATCATCTATTCCTCCAGTCCTATGTCATGTGAAAATGTGATAAAAAATTTTTTTCTGACTTCATCCAAATTGTAAGCAATCTTGTGAAGGTGCCAGCCCTGGCTCACGGGCTACTGTAGACCTCAACAATCTTTGCCCTTAATGGTTTCCACAGCTACGTGCGTATCCAGCCACATTACTGTAGGCCCCGCCTTTCTCCAGCCTATCCACATTGAATCTAGTGTGAATTTCATTTGACTGTCATTCAAAACTCTGGCAAAATTTCTCTGATCAGTAACTCTGTTGAGAAAGGAAATGGGGTAGACTCTGCTGTGGTTTAATTTTTGCAAACTTGGCTCTGGTATTCCCTACTTTGCCTACTCCTCACTATCCTTTCCTCCTTTTCCAGGCTGAAACCTGGCCTGCCTTCCAGACCCTGCTCAGACAGCATCATAGGTAGGATTTTCCCTGACCAATTGTCCCATACTCCAGCCTGGAGGGCTCTGTCCTTTATGCACATTGCACCCTGAATTCACCTCAATCATAGCACTTGCCATGATAGGTGGTGCTGCCTTTCCTTCTATGTTGGATACTCCTTGAAGATAGGGGCTGAACCTTCTTCTTGGCAACCCCGATGCCTGACAAAGAGATGATTAATGAATGGTGGCTGAAATACACCAGGCCCTCCCCAGCTCTCTGTTTGACATCAAGCACATATGGCTTATCTATCTATGGGGCAAAGCTAAGCTGGAGGCTGCAGAGTGGGGCTTGGAGATGTACATATGATATATAGGAATGACCTAACTTCAACAACATGAACTTCTGGGACTGGAGAGGAATCTGAGGCCCAGCAAGAATGAGAGTGAAGGCAGAAGACTGACTAAGGGGGGACCAAGTCTCCAGGAAAATCTGGGTCCAAAGAGAGTGGGGAATTCAGGGGAGTACTTGGAGAAAGGGTTGGAAAGGGTTGGTGGGCCATGACAGTAAGAGCCTGGGGACTGGCCAAACCTGCTGAGTTGGAAGCTCCACAGTGTCTAGAAAAGTGGAGCCATGGGGGGAAGAGACTTGTTGGAAGCAGGGCTGGAGGATTGTTTTTAAGCATGGCAGGGTTATGGGCTTTATGTCAATTGGTGTTTACTTAGGGTGGCTTTGGGGGGTTGACAGAGAGTGTGAGTATATTGCTTCCTCCCCACCCAAATGACCTTCTGTTATTCACCAGAGGACATCAGTTTCAGAGTTCCAGATAAATAGTCTGTGCCCTCCAGAGTGATGGCTTTGGATGTGGGGAATATGTTCACCTTTCTGAAAAAAAGGAGTGGACTAGAGCTAAGCCCCCCATGAGTTGGTCCCAGCCTATCCCTCCAGCCTCCTCTCCCCTTCTATAATCTCTGCTCCTATTGAAACTCCAGCCACATGAGCTACTTGAAACCCCCCCCCAATAACCCAGACTTCATATTACACCCCTGCCTTTGCATATGCAGTGCCTGTCCTTGGCACACTCCCCTCTCCTATGTGGTGAACTCTCCTTTGGCCTTCAATATTTGAGTCAAAGTCAAGACTCTGAGAAACTCTTCCTAGCCAGTTGTCACCCTGCAGGGCAAGAAGTTCTTCTTCAGTGAGCCTAAGAGACTATTGACCTCCCTACTGAAGCATTCACCATGACATTGGCAGTGAGAATGTCCTACCCATCCCCAGTGCCCAGTGCAGCACCTGGGTGCATACTAGATGCTCCAACATGTTTGTAGAAATTCCAGGCCCCATCAAGTAGTGCCCTTGAGAATATCAATAAATATCTTGAGACCAAGGACATGGAGTGATGGTTTTTAACAGCTAGGCAGGGAGGACAGTGTGTGTCTGTGTATGTGTGTGTGTATGATGGAGAGAGAGAGAGAGAGAGAGAGAGAGAGAGAGAGAGAGAGAGAGAGAGACGCCAGCCGTTCATGGAGCAATGGCCCAATCAGAAGGGGGGCTGTTTCCCTTCAATCATCATGGACCCTTCCCTGTTTCTTCTTGCCAATTGGAAAAGGAGAGATGCTGACAGCTTATCTCCAATACGCCCTCCCTGGCCCCCAGCTTTGGCACTTACTCCTCCCCTGTCAGAGAGTTTCCCAGGCTCTGAGGCCCTGCTGCTGACATGCACAGCCATTCTGGGCTTTTCTGGCCAAGGCTGACAGCTAGCTCCAGCTAGCTCCCAGCTCCTTGAGGGAGTTGAAAGAGAAAGAGTTGAGAGGTCTGGGAGGTGGGAGACCATGGTGCAAGAGCCGAGGCTGCCAGTAACCAGTCATGTGACCTTGGACAAGCATCTCTTCCTCCTTGGGCCTCAGTTTCCTCAACTGTAAATTGAAGGAGTGGGATGGCTGATTTCTCTGCGGGGGTCCCCTCCATGTTCACATTCTGTGGATCCTATATGTCTTGGATCCACACCCACCCCTTGTCTCACTGCTCCTCAAATCAAAATCTTAATGTTGACCTTGAATTTGAGTTCATCCAGTAAAATCTTCTGTTTTTAGAGATGAGGACATTGACATCTGAAAGAGGAAGGGGGCAGGCCCAGGGGGACATGGGGAATACATGGGGGACTAGAACCAGTGTCTGTGCTCCCTGCCATGATCTGACCTTGTCTTTTAACTGCTGCCTTGAAGGGAGGAGCCCTTTGTGCGAAAGCGGGGCCGGCACAGGTTGATGTGGGCATGGTGGCTCCTTGGTCTTCTTCAGGCAATCTGCTCAGGGCCATGTGCCTTTGAGCCCAGAGCAGGGGCCAAGCACCCTGGACTAAACCCAGGTCCAGAGTCCTGAGCCCTAGCCCTCTCTGTGTCTCCAACTGGCTGCATGACCCCGCACAAGTTACACCACCTGCCTGGCTTTATGTCTGTGGTTATAGATGTGGACGGCGAGCTCTCAAGAACTGGGACTCGGCTGTTCTGTTTTAATAGCAGTGCTTGGTTTTCGAAGTCTATTAGTCCAAATGTTTAACACAGAATATGGTTTTTCCAGTAACCAATGATGTCTGCATCAAGCCAGACCACGGAAGTATTAGGTCCCTGACCTCCAGTGAAAGGGTTCCCTTGGGCCAGGTGCTTATCTCTGATTCAGTCTGCTGTGTCTGGAGTTTGTGTGGTTGGTAAATAGCGTTGCCCTATCTAGCTGCAATGTTTAGAAAGACATCTATTACAATTTCTATTTTTTAAATGATTTTAAAAAAGATTTTATGTATTTATTTATTTGACAGAAAGAAACACAGTGAGAGAAGGAACACAAGCAGGGGGAGTGAGAGAGGGAGAAGCAGGCTTCCCGCCGAGCAGGGAGCCCGATGTGGGACTCGATCCCGGGTCTCCAGGATCATGACCTGAGCCAAAAACAGTTGCTTAACCAACTGAGCCACCCAGGTGCCCCTATTACAATTTCTATTTTATTGGTAAGGAAGCCATGTCTCTTTAACCAGGACACAAAGCTGGTAATGATAGTCCAGAGTAGAACTCTAAAGCCCCAGGTATTTTCCACCGCTGAGGACTGGTCTACTCATGCAGGGTGGAGTGGGGTACACTGAGAGCTACAGGGGTTCAGTGCGGGGGAGCCAGATTTCCAGACTTGAGGCTTCTGGGAAGTCTTCTTCTTGGAAGCAGTGGCCTTTGAGATAGGAGTTAAAGGTCAGGCAGGCAGGGGAAGGAAGAATATTCCAGGTGAAGGAAATGGTGTGAGCCAAAGTATTTGGGTGAGGAGACATGGGAGAGGGAACTAGGGGGCGTTCTGAGCAAGTAGAACTGCGCTGAATACCAGCAGACATGAGGGGACATATATGAGACAAGCTTGTGTGCCAAGCCTAGTGAGAAGTTTGGGACTTGATTTGTAGGGCCCCGGGGAGTCATTGAGAGTTTTGAGCAGGTGAGAGGCTTGATTAGAACTCGCTGCCAGAAAATGCCTGAGCAGTTGTTTACAAGTCTGTTTCTCCCCCACTGCTGTCTTCAGGCAGAGGTAGGGAGGAGAGCAGTGGAGCTGAGGAGCTCAGACAGCACCATCTTCTTCAGGTGATGACCTGAGGAGTGAGAAGAAAGTGGGCAGTGGCCAGGGCTTCACCACTGGATGTGCGGGGCAGAGAGGAGGGGAGGAGCTGGAGACGCCTTTCCTTCCTCCCTTGGCCATCAGCCTCCTCTGGCCTGAGGTCTGGTCTGGTGAGGCAGAGCACAGAGCATGTCTCTGCTGTCTGTGTGAGTTCCTGAGCAGTGAGATCTTTAATTTTTGTCTGCTGAGCCCTGATGGGCGAGGGGCCAGCCTATGTTACAACCTCCTGGAGGCCCCTGGGCCAAGGCATTGAGACCAGAGTGGACGGAAATAAGGAATGAGTCATGCAGGCAGGCTGGGGCCCACTGGGATATGGCTGCCCCTCCTCTCCTACTCCCCAGCCTGGTGTCTGTGCCCAGTCTTGAAAAGGCCTATCCCCAAGGGCTTGGGGTCCTAGAGACTCGAGTATTGGAGGCCTCCAGGGAAAACCTCATGAGGTGTCTCCATTCTCATATGATCCAGGGGACAATGGAGGTCAAGAGATGATAGCAGAAGATGTTACCCCCTTGCTTTGTCCTGATGAAGAATGCAAGGGAGGCTGTTTACGGGCCTCTGGGGGAAGAGCTGATTCTGGGAAACACCCTACAGCAGCTTCTGTTCTCTGTCTCCACAACTCCTCTCCTTTGGGGTATGAGACCTGCCACTGCATCCCAGGGGGAAGCCAACGTGAGGACAGGCTGGGAGACCCCAGTGACAGTGAAGGGACATTGTTCCTACTTACCGTGCCCTCAAATTCCAGCAGCACAGCCATTCCAGAATCCTGGAGACATCAGCACAATCCTTTGGCCCACGGGACTTTCTCCCTGGGATTTTGAATGGGTAATACAGTATGAGATTTCTCCCCATCCAAATCTCCCTCACCTCCTCCTGCCCCGCATGGGGCACTCTAAGCCCCTGTGGTCTTACCAGAAGGAATTAAGAAGGAGGAAGCTTGCCAGCCTGCTCACATTGATTTCCTGCTCAAGTCTTCAGAGACTCTGCTTGGAGAGAAGCTGTGTTTCATCCCCTAGGAGTTCTAGAAGATTCCACACAAGCCAGAGGCTGAAGGAATTTATGCAGGTAAGGAGGAAACGTTGTCTTCTCTTTATCTAAATGCAGAGAGCTTTCGGATCAGCCCCTCTCGTATCAGAAACTGGAAATGAAGAGAAATGGAGTACAGGGGCCTTGGAGGCCCTTCAGACTTTCTAGCTGACTTCTGGCTTAACTCCTAGCTGTCTGACCTTGAGCAAGAGTCTTCACCCCTCTGCGTTTGTCAAATGGGAATCACAGTGCCTACCACTCAGGGACACATGATGTTCTGTTTAGGGCACTTTTCTTTTCCAAAGAGAAAAGCTGAGGAGCGAGATGAGCTTCTCTTCAGCAATTGAAACCGATTTGATGTAGGGTGAGCTTGATTTCCTTCCTTCTCCTCCACGGGAGGGAATCAGATTCATTGAGACTCACCGTGATGACTTTGATCTGCCCTTGACCCAAAATGTGTACCTGGCCAGAAACAGACCTGAGGAGTGGGGATGTGCTTCGTGGGGGCCCTCCTAGGATAGCAGTCCAAGTGGCCATCAGCACCCCACCACACCACACACAGCTAGGAATGCTTCCAGTTCCCAGGGAACTGCAACTAGCAGTACGTGTCCCGAGTGACACTCCTCTGGAGGCTGGCGTTGGATTCACACCTGGAACCCGATAAACCAAGGAATGAACTCTAGTGTAACCACTTACTGGCTCTGTGATTGTGGGTACGGTGTTTTGCCTCTCTGAGCCTTCATTTCCTCATGTGCTACATGATAAAATAGGAGTACTTCCTTCCTAGGATCACTGAGAGAGTTAAATGAGAAAATGTCTGGGAAATAGCACTGTCCTGGTGCATATTATGCACTCAAGAAATACCAGCTTGCAGGTGGAGTAACGGTAATCGATTCCCCCCCCAACACACATACACAGGCACAGGTTAGCCGGGCTGGTTATCTAATTTGCCCTGAAGGGGGGCATAGAAGAAGAACATCTGTGCCTCCACTTTCAGATGAGAACATAGCTGAGAGATGAGCCCTGTTCACAGAAGACAGAAGCATTCGTGCCCACCTGGAGAAGACTGCACTGACAGACCAAGGCTGGGTGGCAGCGAGCTCTGGTGGGATACTGGGCCATGGTGTCTGAGGTGGAAGGGTCTTGGCAGCCCCCATGGGCCCTAAAGGCATCATGCAGGAGCGAGCTGGAGCCTCTCCATACAGCACCCACCTTGGGAACTGGAGGCTGAGACTGTGCAGTGCAAAGGTCCCAGCTCTGCCCAAGGTCTCCCGGGAACATCTGAGCCCACCAGCTGTTCCAGTCTAGAAGGCTGGGGGCCCAATCAGCCTTACTTCAGCTGTTCTGCCCACTGATTAACCAGGAAATGTGTTATTTGCTCTGAGCAGGGAACAAGCTCTCCTGGGGAGAGGAATTCGGGGCTGGAAGTCCACTCACTTCCAAGGAAGAAAAATCCCTAGAATTCTGTTGGAAGTCTGGGTCTCAGAAAAGGGAACAGAAACTCATCCCTTCTTGTTGGTCCTTATTTACCAACTTAGTTTAGGTTCTGGTAGCCATGTGGCTGATAGCATTATCCCAACAAGACACAGGAAAACGAATGGCTT
The DNA here is from genome assembly GCA_004023965.1 of Spilogale gracilis. Taxonomy (NCBI): domain Eukaryota; kingdom Metazoa; phylum Chordata; class Mammalia; order Carnivora; family Mephitidae; genus Spilogale; species Spilogale gracilis. Next base: position 52,354 of record PITA01011627.1, on the reverse strand, counting down.
CCCTGGGTGTTCTGCAGCTCCCCAGGCCCTTGTGTGGTGAATGTGTCCCCACCACATCTTTCCTGCAGGAATCCTTTATCAATCCCTCCTGCCTCTCTCTGCAGGGCTTTCCAGAGATGATTTCCATCCCTGGACCCAGGAGATGGGTGAGTAGGCTTGGCAGCGTTCTCTGCCTCACTGGGGAGGAAGTCAGAATCAGGGGTGAGGCTGTGATACACAGTGAGTCAGGGGCCATGCTGGAAACAGTTTGCCCCCCCCTTCTTGTACCCGGCAAGAAGGGTAGAGGGGGACAGAAGGTTCTGGTAACTCCATATCACCAGGGAATTGATTGTGGGCTTGCAGGCAGGGAAGAGGGCGTTGGGAATATGCTGTGAGGGACTCGGGTGGTGCCAGGAGCAGAGGGGCCGGGAAAGGTACCCCTTCAGCTGTGAGGAGGGCTGCTGGGGCACAAGCCCGGGGTTAAAACACCGTCTTGCAGGCTTACAAGCTTGGGCTGGGGTGGGAAATGATCGAAGCTTGAGTCCTGTGTCTGCTACTTACTAACAAGCCAGTAGCTATTCCCAGCCTCAGTTTCCTCCTTTGTTCGCGTAGAAATCATAATGCCTCCTTTATTTCTTTAAGTGAGCCAGTTTATGTAGCATGCTTAGCACTGTGCTTGGACCATCGGAGGCTCCATAAATTTTGGCAGCTTTAGAAAAGAAAAACAAACAAAAAGCTCAAGTGTTTATGGGATTGGAGAGTCTGAAGAGCTGGATCAACAGGTCCCAACAGTTATAGGGGAGGGAGTGATGGGTGGTAAGTGGGAGCCAGGATGGGAGGATGGCACCGGGGTGGGGCAGAAGGAGAGTCCTCAGAGAAGATTAGCCAGGCTGCAGCCCCAGGAGAATAGGGTGGGAATTTCCAAGGACCACTTGTACTCATAGAGGAGTGGGCGGGGCACCTAGTGGTGAGGGAAGTGTGTCTGCATGAGGGTTTTGGCCCAGGCCAGCAGTGAGAGGCTGAATGGGCGGCAGACTTCCAGAAGTGCAGACGGAGGAGACAGAGCAGTAATAATGACTTGGACACATGGGAGGAAAAAATAGCTCAGGGACAAAGATGACGCCAAGGTTTCTGGCCTTGGGAGGCTCCTAGGGCTCTGAGGTGAGCACTGAGGGATGATGAGAGCTCCTGAAGGAATGGGGCAGGTAGTGGGAAGAGGAGGGGGGCCCTGAGCTCAAGAATGAGGTGGATAATACTGGGGGGGGCAAGGGGTAAGCATGGAGCTGCGCCTTTCCCAAAGCTGGGAAGGTGTAGTGTCTCAGGGAGAGAACTGAACATCTGGAAATTCACATGGCATTCATCTCAAAATACAATGTGCAAGATTCAAGGAGATCCCTAGGACCAGCCTTGGAGGCAACAGACACATGAACTTGGACTACCACTAGAAATTCAGTTTTTCTTCCTTAAAGTGGGTCTAATGATACCAGCCCTTTTGACATGACGACAGAATCCTGCTGTCATTCATTTACTTAGCCCCCTGAACACGTATGTCTTGGTTGTCTTTTGAAGTCAAGCACTGTTCTAGGTTCTGGGGAAATAGTGGCGAGCCAGGCAGACAAGATATAAATTCTTTTGGAGCTATTGCTGCGGCTTGGGAAGTCAGACATGATTTTATAGGTTGTCGAACAGAATTCTTCTGTGATCTCTGAATTTCTGCTGAGCCCGCAAAGACTAGAACAATAAGGACTAAATATTCTCACATTCAAAAGAGAAGTACTAGTGGCTTTCCTAAAGGCAGAACTGGTTCAACAACACTTGCGCCACATCCCTGGATTCCAGTCTATACATGACAGGGATTGAAGGAAGTTGTTGAAGAAGGGAACTGTTGCATTTGTAGGTAAGGCTGAGGTTTCCCCTGAGGGCACCCCTCAGCACAAACCAAGCCCCAGAAGAACCAGTCATAGAGCTTGGGGGCTTCCAAGAAGAGGAGACTAGCATGACTCCCAATTACTCTCCATCCGTGGATGCTGTCTGAGTTGCTAGAAGTTGCAAGCACCCCCAGTACCCCAGGGCACAGCAAGAAAGTTCTGGGGAGAACCCAACACACAGCTTTAGGAATTGAGGATGTGCATAAATGATGTGACTTGTGTGCACTTCCTGTCTGGAGAACCCTGACTGTGGATCCTGGCTGGAGTGGCTCTGATGGCAGAGTCAGGAGCAGCCAAGTCACCAGGGATTTGCCACAAGTGGGCAAATCCCACGAGATACAGGAGTCTGCAAGAGGCTGGCCAGAGAGTGCTTTGCTACAGCAGCGCAGGGTGGCGGTCCCACAGGGAGACTCCCAAGAGCCCACAGATGTGCCAAGGGCACCTGTCACATGGGATTTTGCCACTGGTCCTCTAATACCTCTCCCCCAACCCTGACATGGGGGAGCCACAGCAGAGAAGGGAGTTTAGAAAAACAGACCATGCAAGGGGCACCTGGGTGGCTCAGTCAGCTGAGTGTCCACCTCTTGATTTTGGCTCAGGTCATGATCTCATTGAGCCCCGTGTTGGGCTCTGCACTCAGTGGGGAGTCTGCTGGAGATTGTCTCCCTCTCCCTCTGCCCTGTTCTCTCTTTCTCTCCCCCTCTCAAATAAACAAGTAGATCCCCAAAAACCAAACAAAACAAGACCATGCCTACTCTTCCCACTACAGGATCTTGGGCTAGAGGATAGGACCATGGGGGGAAGCTGGATGCAATTGGATGCAAGTTTGATTAAACTGGATGAGGTTTTGATTTGGACAGAACCAGATTTCTTGGTGCCTGAAAATTGGTCTTAATTACAGAAAGAAGACTGTTCTTGTGGTAGTAGGGATGGGCAAGCCATCACTGAGATGTCATTAAAGATGGAGAAGGGAAAGTCACCATTCCATGATTGAAGGTAGTGAGGGGAGAGAAATGGAGCTCTGTCCTCATAGTCCCTCTCCAAGTTCAGCCCATTCAGTAAGTCAGTTACACAGGTAAACAAATAAAGATATTTGCAACTGGGCATTAGAGCAAGGAAGGCAAAGCCGGGTGATGTGGTACACATGGGAGGGCTGCTGTAGATGGAGGCTCAGGGATGGCCACTTCAGGAGGAGGGCAACATTTGAGTTGAGAAGGAAAACGATGAAGAGCTAATTCTGTAAAACATCGTGGAGAGAAGTGTTCTAGGGAGAGGGCAGTGGGCATTAATGTGGCTTGTTCAAGGACCAGAGAGGAGGCTGCAGGAGGTGAGACAGATCAGAGAGTGGGGTGCTTGGATGGCCAGTCAGGAGCGGAGGTCATAAGCTGACACTAGGTATTAGCGGTACCCATCCTTTTGTAGTGTAGGATGTTATCCACTAGTGCCCTCCTGCCTGCTCGGTCACTCTTCCTTTCTAGGAAACAGTAGGCTGTGGAAATGCACTGGGGACAGCGTGCTTGCCAGTCCTTCAGACTTGAGGGCAGGGGGCCGTGGTGTGAATGATGAGCTCATTGCTGGAGGCAGTCAAATGGGTGGCAGTCAGCCTTCTTGCACTCCCGCCCCCTCGCTGCCAACTCAAGGTGTGAGTACCCACCGGGTCAATCAAAGACTCATCAAATCCCTCCCGCCCCTCCTCTGGGACATTCCCGAGGGAGTCCAGAGAACAAACTTCAGAGCCAGAAGCAGGAAGCCGGGATTTCATCCCCTTGTTGGACACACGCTGTTTCCTGGTGTGACCTTATTCAAGATCCTCTATGTCTATACCTCTGTTAAAAAGATGGTATCTCTTCCAGGATCCGCCATCGCCGTCTCAGGCCTCTCCTGGACCCTGACGCAACAGAAAGGGATTAAGATCTGGCAGCACAAGCGGCGGGCAGCGGCTGCAAGGTGGCAGAGGGCACAGCCAGCTCCACTAGAGGGCGCGCGCCCCCGGCCATCTTCCAGCGCTCCCGCACCCTGCGGCGGCGAGGGGGAGGCGAGCTTCCCGCGCTGCCCCGCGCTGCCCCGCGCTGCCCCGCGCTGCCCGGCGCTGCCGCCCACCAGCCGACTCCGGAGCGGGCGCCCCCAGTGGCCGGAGCGGGAAGCGAAGGGACCAGGCGCCGGTCCCTGGGGGGCGGGCTCTGGGTTCTGTCACGCAGATCTTAATACCTCTCCAGGCCTCCTTCAGACCTTCGAGGTCGCCCGGTCATGCAACCGGGAGTCCGTTCCAGACACCAGGGGCAGGAGATAAGTTCGGGACAGGTCAGCAGTTCGAGCTTGACCAGGGACGAGAGACGGTGACCAGGTGCCCCTGTCCCAGCGCCATCTCCCCTGCCAGCCGTCGGGTCCGCCCTTGCACTGCCCCCAGCTCCTCACGGGTTAACCCCCCTTCGCCGCCCGCTCGCTTCTCGGTGCCAAAATGGGTGTTGCTGGAATTCCGCTCTCCCTCTCCCGTAATGAGGGGGCTGAGCTGTCCCGCCGAGGAGGGGGCATGGTGTAGATAAAAGAGACGAAAAAACCGGGGGAGGTTTCCAAAAATAAAAGCGTCTGTCTCCCCTTCAGAAGGCTGCAGAGACGGGAGAAGGCGCGAAGGTGCAGCGGCGGCGCACGCCTGGCTGCAGGCGAGGGGACGCCAGACTTGGGGCGCACAGCCCCGGGACCGCTCACGCCGCCCAGCCCTCGCCCTGGGAAGGCTGGCTTGGAGCCCCTAGACCGGGAGAAGCGGGCCTCCGGACGGGTAGCGGAGCGCGGCCGCCGCAAGCTCCCGGGGCAGTTCCCCCAACCCGGTTCACCGCTCTCTAGTCGCCCCCGGCGCCATGAGGCCCCCGACCACCCACAGCTGCCCCGGGCGCACCCTGCAGAATCCCTGCGGGGGCTTCCTGGCCCTCACCCTGGCTCTCTTCGTGGGCATGGGCCATGCTCAGAGGGACCCGCTGGGAAGATACGAGCTGGCTGGCAGTGACGCGAATCGGCTACGGCGCCCCGGGGGCAGTCACCCCGCAGCGTCTGCAGCCAAGGTGTACAGTCTGTTCCGAGAGCAGGACGCGCCAGTCCCGGGCTTGCCGCCCACGGAGCGGGCCCAACCGGGCTGGGGGAGCCCCCGGAGGCCTTTCGACGCGCTGGCCAGGAGGCCGCCCCGCGCGCAGCAGCCGCGGAGAGCCCAGCCACCTGCGCAGACTTGGAGAAGCAGTCCCTCCGGCCAGCAGCAGCCTGCAGCCCGGACCCGGGCCGCCCCGGCCCTCCCGCGCCTGGGAACCGTCCAGCGGCCCCGGGCTGCGCCCCCAACCCCGCCGCGAGGTCGGCCTACGGGGTGAGCACTTCAGAAGAAAGCTAGAGGGTTGGGGAAGGGAGGGGGGCGGGTCTCCATGTGTTCATTAGTGGAGGGATGTGCAGGCGAAGGGAGAGGGCCCCCGGCTGGTGCCCTTGGTTTCTCCGGGACCAAGGCAGCCTCAGGACTGCAAGGAAAAGCACCGCGGTCCCCAAGCTGAGGCTCGGAGATCTGATCCACTTTTGAAGAGTTGAGGGCAAAGAAAAACCCCATCCTCCGCCTTTCGTACCAGCTCGCGAGACCTGACGTTAGGTCCTTTCCCCAGGCGCCCATGCTTTCGTCTGCCCTCCGCTAACCGATGCCCGCAGGCGCCCGCAGGCCGCCCGCAGCGCTGCGGGATTCCGAGAGGGAGCCCCGAGGGGGTTAGCGGGGTGGGTGTTCCAGTCTCCTGAGGCCCCAGAGCGGTTGAGCAGGCTCAGAGCGCAGGTAGGTGGACGTCGGCGCTCCAGGGCACCAAGGCAGATGCATCTCTGGTAAGGGCCCTGGCAGGGAATCCTGAACTTCGCTACAAGTGTACGAGTTGGGACGCAGGTTGGACTGGGCCCACGCGAGGCTGGATGTGGGAGGAGGAATGGGCCAGAAGCCCGCCCGCGCTGTAGCGGCACCGTGGGTACTTGGGAGAGTGGGTCTGCGTGTGCGCTAGTGCAGCTAGGTGTCAGAGTGACTCTCATAATCTGCAGCGGGGCTGTGCCCCACTCCCCGCCCCCCGCCTGGCGTTTTGCTTTTTTCCCTCTCCCCCGACACCCCTGCTGCCCGCTGGGGGCGCCCTTGCAGCGTCGGGAGACTCGGAGGCAACTCCATCCCCAGTTGGGGATCCTCCTGGCTGAAGGGCACTTGGCCTTGTTTGAGTGTGCCATGTGTTTCCAGAATGGAGGGCAAAGGGAGCCCCGGGCGGTACGCGGCTGGAGGAGGGCAGGATGGGAGAGGCTGGGAAGGGCTCTGGCAGCCGTTTATGGGCTGGGCCCAATTTACCAGTTGATTTTAGTCCTCCTGTGCAGCAAGGACCCTTGTACCTTCAGTTCTGCCCTGGAGGATGGTGTGCCTGGTGACCTTCTGCTCCAGGTTTTCCTTGGCTGCTGAACTCTTCCTATTTCCTCAGGATTGCCTCCCTTCATTCTGATCTCTGCTCAGACAGGTCTGCTCTGACTACTCCTGCCTCACCCTCTCTCCCTTCAGGTGCTTTACCTATCTCTGCATTTACCATCTGGTCTCCCAGCCCACACCAATGTCAATTCTACAGAAACAGAGGTTTTGTTTTGTGGATTATGTTACCAGTGCCTAGAACAGTGCCTGCATACAGTTGATGCCCGTTAAGTACCTGTTGATCGAGTGAATGAACTCCCTGCTGCCCCAGGAAGGCCCAGCTTAAAGTAGACCCACGTACTGCCAAGTTGCTTACACATAGGATCAGTCAATGGGTGTTAATGGAGCACTGGCTGTGTTTCAGTTTTTTCCTTTCCTGACATGTGCAAGTGAATACATGCTTCCTAAGAACAGGTGGGCAGAGCCTGGGATAGGGGATAGGGGCCCAGAGACAAAAGCATTGTTCCTGCCAAGAAAGCAACTCAATAACTTAAAATGGAATTGGAGAGATGAACAGATATATACCAGCGAACGTGCTTACTAGTCATGGGAGCTTCCTATTAAGCATAAAGAAATGGGACAGTTATGGCTGGAGAGCTCAGAGGAACTGGAATCCCTTGGGCTCGATGGGCAGTATGCGGGGAAGCAAGAGGGGAGGTGGTGGGAGTCGGGCCCAGGGGTGTAGCACTGCCCAAGGATGAGGGCTTCTCACTGTTGGCACTGGCCTGGGGGCAGGATGGCACCCTGGTATAGGGAAGGCATCAGAGCAAGGCTGGAGGCATAGGCTGGGCCAGATCACGGAGGAGCTTATAGCGTAGGCATTTAGGTGCAAGTTGAGGGAAGGTAGAAGAGTGGAGGTTGGGAGTGGAAGGGTGCAATACTGGAAGTTGTGAAATGCGATCGGGATGTGCAAAGCAGATTGTCACCACAAATAAAGCTGGTGTATGTGCAAAGATGTAAGGACACAGGCTGGGTGCCACCCCTAGGCACCTGTCATACACAGGTGCACACATCAAATCACATGTTGGGTTTGGCTCCTCCCACGCTTTGATTTCTGCTGCTTTGATTAAGGGTGGGTTCCTCTGGCAGTTCACCCAACCACTCCAAGTGAGCCAAGTAGCCGTCTTGTCCATCTGCTTCCTCTATGCAGGCCCATTCTGGCTAATGGCCAGGCTGACCTCTCTGGCAATTGCCTAGTGGGCTGTTCAGGGCCAAGGACCAAGTGCCACCTGCCGGTGAAGCTTGGAACTGCATTACTACTATGGGTGATTCTTCATTCATTCAACAAATATGAAAAGCCTCCTGTATGTATGTCAGGCACTGTGTTGGACCATGGAGACACAGCAGAGGTCAGCACAGCCAGTGTCCTCACAGAACTTGCATGTAGTGCTAGTGTGCGAGATACACTGTAACCACAGCAGATACAGATCCTGCACTAATGGAATTTAGGATCCCCAGGGGACTTTTAAAGCCATTGTTTCATAGTATTCAGTGTTTCTTGAATTAGCCTCACAGCCTAATACTTTCATATTTTCCTTGATCTTTTTACTCTTGTTCTATTATTTTTCCTTTAAATTTATAAAATAGCAGGATTTTGCATTTTATCTATTTTAAAGTATTTTATATTATGAGGTTTTGTACAAATATATTTTAAAAATTGGAAATAATATAACTAATGATCCAGAATCTTCAAACCATAATATTTTGGCATATTTTGCTTTTGATTTTTTTATTTGAAAATCCCTCCATAAATTTGTCTCTCTCTTCCCAGAGTTAACTGCTACCCTGAATTTACTCATGATTCCAATGTATGTTTTTACACTATTACTACAGATGCATGCCTCCATAAAATACACAGTATTGTTTTGCATATTTTAGACTCAGATAGATGATATCGTACTGTATTATCCTCCCACGATGCTTTGCTTTCTCCCCTCCTCATTAGATTTTTTAGTTTAGCCATGTTAATGTAATAAGCCCACATTTATTCACTTTAACTGTGGTGTATTATGCTGCTCTCTGAATATACCACAGTTTATCCACCCTCCTGTTTTTGAACATTTAGATGACTTACATTTTTTTGCTATTGCAAACAGTGCTTGACATTCTTCTACACAAATAAATTCATTTTTCAAAGACACTTTGTATCACTATCATAGTTGAAAATAGGACCACTTATCATAAAAAGAAGGTAATTATAGAAAAATTGAAATGAAAAGAAAATTCTAGTCAGACACTTCTTATGAAGCTCAACCGTGTGGTGTGTTATTCCTATAGAAAAGGGAGACTCATGTTGGGGGAAGGACCTGGCATGGGGACCCAACCACAGACAGATTTTTTTTTATTGACCAGGCTAGAAAGATCACTGAAAAGGGGATCACTTTCTCACCACGTGACTCGCAGTGTTAAATGCTGTGGCTGTGGAAACCTAAAACCCCCTTTCCTAGCCTGGGTGTGGCTCACTTATTATTTGGGAAACAGTGGATTAAGTGAAACAAAGTAGTATTAAGTGTATACCATGTGTCAGGCATTGTGTTAGACACAAAGAGAAATAAGGAAGAATTCTCCAGATAGTCAAGATGGGGACACTTAGGACCAGTGACCTGGGACAATCAGGACTAAATGATTGGGGTAGGAGTGGGGTAGGCAGAAGGTATATCAGGGGAGGCTTACACTAAGGAGGTAACATTCGATCCGGAAGTCTTGCAGAGTATGCAAAGGATTTCAGTCTGCAAAGAGAGGGAAGGCATTTTAGGCAGAGGGCAATTTAAGCAAAGGCATCAAAACGTGGCCCTTTGTGGTGTCTTTGCAGGACAATGCATTTTGTAGCCTTGGAGGATCGTAGCCTTAGTTGTGGAAGATTGTAGAGACAGGGACAGGGGATGGGGGCAATTAGACTGCACAAGCAGGTGGGGGCCTGGCCGGCTTCATAAAGGCCAATGCAGGAGAGTCAGGGGAGGTTTTTGACAAAGGACCGGTATGCTCTCACATTGGTCTGAGGTGGAGCAGCAGCGGTTCCAGGCTGTTAGCAGGGATTGGACAATGATGCTGGATCCTGAGCTGATGTTTGCTGAGAGGTGCTACCTGGAAGGGTGGGCTCATATGATGTCATGGTGGTACCTTCCACAGAGTCAGAGGCATTGAGTCAGATATGCCCCAGCTAGTCAGACTTACCTGCTCTCTCTGGCTAGCCGGAGCCTGCTGAATGGTCATCTCCTACCTCCTGGGCCTCTTCCAAAGATTCTAATATTGGCCTTCTTTCAAGGCCAGAGTCCCCCACTAGGTACCTGAATCCTTCCTGAGTGCCCTCCCAGCCCCAGTCTGGCCACCCCTGCCCGGCAGCCTTTGATTCGGACCAGACCTCACTGTGTTCCTGATGTCCCCGAGAGCTCTACCTCTGGCAGGCAGGGCCGGGCTGGCTGCTGCCTCCTCTAGTCAGTTACGGGACTGTCCTGAGGGCGTCTGGGTGACAGCTGGCTCAGGGGGCCTCCTTAGGCTGGGCTCCACGCCATGACCTGCCAGTCAAGTGGGCCCCTCAGTCTGTGCTATCGGGTGTTAATAGACCCTAGTTCTTAGAAAATTCCTGGGACATACAGTCTGTTTCCTTTTGAAGACCTCCTAAGCCTCTAAGAGGAGTTGTCACCACCTCAAGGGGTAGTGACTTACACATGCGTGGGTAGTATACCCGCCCCTTCCTCCAGTGTGCACACACAGACAAGCCCCTTCCTCAGAACCCAGTGTCTTGGGCCCTGATGGCAAGGAGGCTCTCACAGACCCAGGAAGCTACGGAAGGCAGCGGGCCAGGGAGGCTTTGAGGTGGTCGGGGTGGCCCAGCTTTTGGCCAAGAGGGTATTCTGGGAGCTCCCTGGGAGGCAGCTCCCCACAACTTTGGGCCACAGAGCTAGACATGGGCTTCAGCTTTTCCAAGCTGCAGGAATTTATTTTGAATATTTTGCAAGGCTCCAAAAACCACACAAGCTTTGGGGTCCACTCAAATGTCAAATAAACTCGTAAACAAGACCAGATGCTCACTCTTCTGTCCACAGAGGGCACAGGAATGGCCCCCTTCTCTGTACCCTGATCGTCCAGCTCATTCTCTGCTGCCCCACTCAGCCTGATTCCGTGATGCTCAGTAGATAATTTCTGATGGTAGTAATGGGGTCCACATAGCCAAGGCCAGGTCCAGACCCTCAAAAGCCTTCTCTGGGGTGAACCCTTCTAACGAAGTCACCCAGGTCCTGGCATTTGGGTCTTTAGGTGGGGAGTTGGGGCTGCTGAAAGCTGTTGGTGGCACAGGGCCCCCACCACACACCTGCAAGCAAAGTGTGGCTGAGTTGGGTGAGTACCCCCACAGTTAGGACAGGCCGGTGCCTCTTGTGGGGGCCCTTGGTCCCAGCACCAAGGAGTAGCTGGGGAAGCGCTGTCTCCCATAAAGTATTCATCCGCCCAAATACAGAGTGTGCTTGCTGTGCACAGGCAGCTTAACCCAAGTCCCCAGTTCCATCTTCCCCCCAGCCCCTCTCCTCATGCCCCACTTAAATAGAAATTCTCTAACCCCAGCTCCCTCTGTCTTCCCCTGCGCCACGCGCCAGCCTGCCCAAGGGCAAGGCTCCTCCCGTGGGCATTTGTTGGCAGATGATGCATATGTGTGTCCTGAGGGCTGTTTTCTGTCCATTTTCCAGCTTCCCTTAGATAGTCAGCATTTTGGGGCAAAAGCCCACAGGGTTTATTTTTTGGTGAGAGGCGGAGTAGGGTTGGAGCATGACTTAGAGGTGGGCCAGCGCAGGTTTGGATCCGGCTTTGGCACTTGCTCGTTGTTGAGCCCCAGCAGGTCATTGAACCTCTCTCTAAACTTGCTTTTCTCATCATCTGCGTCATCACTGTCATTAATTGTCCCAGGGAATGCCTTTTTTGTGTTAGGTATTCTCTGTCTCTCTCTCTCTCTCTCACTTAATCATGACAACAACCCAACGAGGCAGGTATTATCCCCTCCGTCCTAGTGACGGAGGGAGTGAAGCTGCCTAAGATCACACAGAGAATGACAGTCAGGACTCAAGGTTAGATCAGCGGGATTGCAAAATTCTTGCCCTGGCTTCATGTGGACTCCCTAGAGAAGGAGGACCTTCTGACCAGCATGGAGTGTCCCCCGGGCCCCGCCCGTAGAGGGTGGGACCACCCCAGGGGCTCTGGGAATAGTACCTCTCTGAGCACAAGGCTGACCGTTTTGCTGACCCCACAGGAGGAATGTCTGCGGGGGACAGTGCTGCCCAGGATGGACGACAGCAAACAGCACCAACCACTGTATCAAACGTGAGTGCCTCCGCCCCATCCACCCTTCTCCCCCTCTCTCCCTTGAGGCTGGCCAGGCCCAGGCATTCCGAAACCTGGAGCAAAGGTGTCTTCTTGGTCTGCCTCTCCAGAATGGAGGCAATGGGCGGTGGAAGGGAGATTTTTAATAGGCCTCCAGCCTGGGCTCCATGCTTGAGCCTCCACTCACCGTATAGAGGCAGTGCCAGCAAGAGCTGATGCCTCCGCGGCTCTCACTTGGTGCCAGGGACACTTTACAAGGCCTGTGGGGCAGGGACGACTACTATCCATTGGGCAAAGAGGGAAACTGAGGCACGGGCGGGTCATTTGTTCAATGTTACATGGCCTGGAAATGGCAGGATTTGAACTCAGGTAACCTGACTCCAGGGTCCCTCTTCCTAACCACTACACCCTGCGGCCAAACCTCTCCTTTGAGCTCCTCTTTCCAGGGCTCACTTTCTACACCTGTGAGCTGGGAATGGCTGTTTCCACCATGACGGCTACCCCCACTCACTCACACCTGAGCATCTGCTCTGTGCCCAGCCCTAGGCTGAGCTCCTCACATACGTTGCCTTTATCGAGCCTCTCAATAATGCTATGGAGTGGCCATTTAGTAACCCTTCTCATGTACAGACGGCGAGGCTGAGTCCTGGGGTGGTTGGGAACCATGGCTCAGGTAGCTCTACTCCAAGGCCTGGAGCCGGGGCTGAATCCAGGCAGCTTGACTTCAGAACCCCATACTCTTCTCTGTGGGGGTTTGTTCCCTTCCAGCCCCAGCTGAGGCCGGGGCCTTCTAGACTTTGGAATCTTCACAGGTGAAAATAGATATTGGATCTTTCTCCTTCACACCCAGGGCTCCTCTTGAGGCCTTGCCAGCTGCCCAGGCCTTTATGTCTGGCCCGGGAGCCCCACCTGAACCCCTGCCACTACCTTCTGCCAGGCCCTAAGCCTGGCTGCAAGGACCTAGTCTCACCAGAACCTCTTCCTGCCCAGTGACAAGCCCCAGGCCCCATTCAGTGTGAGGGCTTCACAGCTAGTGTCTGGGTCTATGACAAAGCCTGCAGGGTTCCCAGCCCTGATGGAAGCCCTCAGCTCTGATTCTGAGGCCTGCTGAGAGGGGATGGGATGGGGACACGAAAGGGATGCTTCTGTTTCTGTGGAGATGGACCTGGTGGCTCACCCAGCTCCTGGTTCTGCTTCAGACCCATGGCCCGACCCCCTCTCCGCCAGACGGTGACGCTCAGGCAGCAGACAGCAAGAACTTTCCCCTGAAAGTCCTTTTCGGGGAGCCTAGATTAGTGGGGCTCTCCAAGGACAGGCCCTCTGTGGCTGGTGGCAGAGATGGGGGGAAGACTCCTGTCCTTCAAAGTTATAAAGACAAAGACAGTGTGGTGTGCCTCCGTGGCTGGCTTAAGATCACAGACTAGTTGGAGGAGGATCAGAAACTCCAAATCAGCAACTCCCCTGGGCAGAGAAGCCAGGGATGTGGTAGCCAGGGGGTTGCATGCTTAGCAGAAGCTCTGAGATTGGGTGCTGGAGCCTGGGCACAGGAATATTTTTAAAGTATCTCAGGCAATTCTAGCCAGGGCTGAAGGCCACTGAGCAAAGTTTGCTCAGTCATAGGAAGATCTGCCTTGGGGGCCCTAACTCAGATCTGGTTGTTCTCACGAATCCTCTGGGATCTTATTTAAAGTGCAGAGTCTGGGACACCTGGATGGCTCAGTGGGAGAAGTGTCTGTGTTGAGCTCAGGTCATGATCCCAGGATCCTGGGATCAAGTCCCTCATTGGACTCTCTGCTCTGTAGGGAGCCTGCTTCTCCCTCTGCCTGCTGAGCCCTCTGCTTGTGCTCTCTCTCTGACAAATAAATAAATAAAATATTTAACAAATTTAAAAAAATAATAAAGTGCAGATTCTGCTTCAGCAGGTCTGGGGCTGGGCTGGAGAGTCTGAGTTTCTAACAAGCTCCCAGGGGCTGCTGCTGCCGCTGGTGGGTCAGGGACCACACTTGGAGTAGCAGAGCCTTGGGGCACTCTGGAGGACAGGGGAGGGATTGGGGTGGGAGAGGAGGAGCAGGGTTGGTGGGTTCTAGTGAGCTTGGCAGAGAAGGCTGCTGAGATTTGAGTTGAAGCTGGAGCAGGGTGGCTTCGGACGGGGTGGGCCTCTCTCCAGCTGCCTGAGGGGCTCAGGGCCTGCGCCTTGCTCCGGCCCTCCAGCGCAGGAGGTTCTCGGTTTCCTAACTTGTTCATGACTTTCCTGTGGTAGTCTCTGCCAAACTGGAGTTTTGACACTGGAAACTCAATGTTGGGTGAGTCTGCACATTGTCAGAAGCAGTGTGTGTGTGTGTGTGTGTGTGTGTGTACCCTTGTGCCCCAGCCGCGGGCTGCTCCAGCATGCTGCCACATCCCGCTCCAGCCTGGGAGTTCTCAGCGCCCCTATTTCTCTCCCAGTCCACTCGCCCTGCTGCTCCCCTGGTCATCCCCCTGACCTTGGCACGTAGCCTGGCAGCCCTCCGGGAGGAGTTGTCAGTAGGCATTAGCCTTTCCCACTTGAAGTTGGCTTGCCACAGAAGGGCTGTGTGCTAATCAGCTGGGCCTTGTGCTGTTTGCTTGTCGCTCTTTTGCCGCTGAAGAGCCTAACAAGAACCACGTGGGCGGTGGGGTGTCGGCTCTGCAGAATGTGGGGCTCTTGGCTCCACACCCCGTCAGCTGGCTCTCCTGCTTCCCTCCGTGGTTAGTATCTTCCTCCCCACAGCTTCCCTCCTGGCTGGAGCCGGGAGTGCCAAGGCTAGGAACGCTCCGGGCTCTTTCCTGGCTCCTTCACACATGTGGAGCGCCCCCATGGCCAGCAGGAGCAGGGGGCTGACAGGGAGGGCTGTGTGACCTACCTCACTGCCAAGAATGAAAACTAGCCCCAGAACCGTGAGGAGACTCAGTCTGTTCCTTGGTCTCTGCCAGAAATCTGTGGGTCCGACCCCCTACTCATGTAGTGTGCCCCCCTGCTGCCCCCTCTTACCTCCTCTCACAGAATCCTTGGTTGCTGTGACCTATAGGTCCCTCTGCCTGGCAGACCCCTTCCTTCATCTCTGTCCTGTCCCTGGACCTCAGGGAGCCCCTGCCTCTGCGACAGCCATTGTTGGAACCCCAACTTCTCACTCCACTTGGCGAGGTCAGAAGTTGGGCTCTCATCTCTTCCTCTAGTCATGGGATCTGCCTTCCCTTCTGTGGCTTTGCCAGCTCTGCCACAGATTTTCGTGTTTATGGCTTTGTGGAGGCAGCTGCTGGGGGCCTGCCTCAAGTCTGTCCTAAGGCGGAGCCCAGTAGAGTGTGGGCTGACTGGATCCTGTTTACAGTTAGGGCTTTTGGGAGACCGTCCAGCCTTCCTGGACTGGCTTGCCCCCATCGCCACCCCAACACACACACACAAGCATCGGGGACTTCTGAAGGCTCACACTGGGGAAGATTTGAAGATTCTCATTTTATCTCAGCCTAGATGCACAGAGGCTATCCTGGGCAGGGAAGAGGGAGACCCACAGATGTTGGGGAGGGAAGGTGGGTACCCTAAGAGCACATATTTTGGATTCTGGTGCCAAATCCAAGGAGTTGTGGATATGAATCCTTGCTCTGTGTCTTCAGGCAAGTGACTGGCCCTCTTCTACCATAGAGCCTCATCCATAAAATGGGTATAACTATCTATATAGTGTTTTTGAGGATTAATAACACTGTAGCTATTACCATAGGTTGGGTACTACTCAAAGGGCTTGATATTGTTAATTTTTAATCCTCACAATCCTATAAACTAGATTTGATCTTTCTCCCCATTTACAGATGAGGTTAGCTGTTAGCCCAAGTCATACACCCAGGAACTCACCAGAGCCTCAGGTAGCCAGGCTCTGGAGTACCAGGCCCGTGCTCCTGCTAAACAGGCAAGACTGGTAGAGAGCCTGACACATGGTTAAGCTTAGCTGTCGTTTTAATCCACATCCAGGAGGTTGTCTGGCCTACCTGGGTTTAAATGTAAGCTTCACCACTTAGCTATGTGGCCATGGGCAAGATGATTATGCTCTCTGTGCCTCAGTTTCCTCATCTGTAAAATGTGTCTAGTGTTAGTCTCTATCTCACAGGGTTGTAAGAGATAAACAAGATAACTCAGGTTAAATGTTTAGTTCAAGGTCTGGCATGCTCTCTGTGCTCTGTACATGTTGACCTTGATGCTGAGAGACGGGACCGTGTCATGTGGCCCTCGGCACACCGCAGTGACAGGTGCTCATTGGACACAAGGCAAGGTTCAGTAAGCATGTACTGAATGATGCAGGACCTATCCCAGGACTATGCCGAGTCGTCCCCTTTTGCCGCCTCACTTCTATCAGCCCTTCCAGAAAACTCAGGAGATCTGGAGTGGGCCTTGTCATCTGTCCTTGCCTTCTTGGTCCAGAGCCTCTGTGTGCATGGTGGCTTTGGTTCTGGTCCCCACTCAGGGCAATGAGGACCCCATACCCCAAATATGGCCCTAATGTGGCTCTACCCATCCTATCTCTGCAATGACTGCATCTCATTGGGCAAACTTTGGAGCCAAACTCCTTGGGTTGAAACCCTTCCTCCATCACTTAATAGTACGGTGATCTCAGTCAGGCAAGCTGCTTGGCTGCTCTCAGCCTCAGTTTCTCCATGTGCTGAAAGGAGATAAGAATAGCACCCATCAGGGCGCCTGGGTGGCTCAGTTGGTTAAGCAACTGCCTTCGGCTCAGGTCATGATCCCAGAGACCCGGGATCGAGTCCCACATTGGGCTCCCTGCTCTGCGGGAAGCCTGCTTCTCCCTCTCTCACTCCCCTTGCTTGTGTTCCCTCTCTGGCTGTGTTTCTCTCTGTCAAATAAATAAAATCTTAAAAAAAAAAATAGCACCCATCATAGTTATAAAAAAGAAGAGAGACCATACATGTAAAGAAGTTAGTCCAGGGCTTCATAGTGGTAAATGCTGAACAAACATTGAGAAAAAGGGTCATGGCAGGGGTGGAATCTTCACTGACTGATTAGGAACAGCCAGGAGCCAGTCTGGAGCCTCTGTGTGGCTTGTCTCTGGAAGAACCATCCTATAAGACTTTGTAGTTGGCAGGGAGTGGAGGAGAGCAAGGTGAGAGGTGGCCGAGGGGAATAATCACATGATCTCTGTGGAGACCCCACTAACATGAAGGGTGCAGTCCTAGCAAGAGACTAGCATCTCTCTCCACTGCATACGGGTACCTGCGGCTTTCTTGGTAAGCAGGGACATGACCCCAAGGCTCTTTGCTCTAAGAAGTATTTAGGAGATCTTCTTACCCAGGGGATCCAACCAGGTGCTATGTCCTATTAATACAAGGGGGTACCTATTTGGTACAGGTTTGGAAAGGACTGAGTAGGTACAAGATCATGTGGGTGACCAGGTGGTTTCCTTCCTCTGTCCCCAGCCTCCTCTTCTCGCCTCCTTGGCTGGCATTTCTTTTTCTACCCAGCATCTTTGTGTTGGGCTTCCCCCTCCCAAATTTCCCACACAAAGAGGGGGCCATGGCAACCAAGCCAAGTGTTAGGGGTCCCCTATTATTGGGCAGTAGTAGGCTCTGTTAACTGTCAGTCAATACACACATGCTGTGTGCCAGGGACCCCATGAAATGTTTTGACGCCCTTCACCCTGTGAGGGGTCATCGTGTGATTCTCTGCCATGCTCCCCTCCCATGTCCCTGGATGCGCTGGTCCTCTACCTAATGACTAAACATTAGGTTTCCCATAACTGAGTCCTGGGTCTTCTTCTTTGCCGCAACACTCCGGGAATGATCTGATGTATCCCCATGGATGGAAGCATTCTCTCTGGGCTGGTGACACCCAGATTTATATACACCTTCAGCCAGACCTCTCCTCTGATCTCCGGACTCCTTCGTTGGGATGCCTACTCAACATCTATCTGCTCTCGATGCTCCCCAGGCACTCCCAGCCCCCACTTTTGTCCAAAACAAGCTCGTGGTTCCCTCGCTCTGTACCAGCTCCTCTGCCCCGGTGTTACCAGCCCTCTTAAAAGGCACCCTCATCTTCCCAAATGCTCTGTTGGCTTCAGACACCTGGGGGCCATCCGGGACAGCTTTCTCAATGAGCTCTTCCTCTTCATTCACTTCCTAAATCTCCTGGGAGCCCATCTGCTGCTCCTTGTTTCCTGTGCAGCCTCTCCCATCCAAACGATCAGTGCAGGCTCCCGGGCGATGGCTGTGGCCGGCTACCCACTCTTCCCACCCTCTGATCCTCTCTCTATACGTCATACCCTAACCCATCTCTGTTCCCTCCTTCCTGCTGCCGTGCACGCAGCCTCATCTCCCAGAACCCCCCTCGCCCACAAATCCAGCATGGATTCTTCGAATACGCTGCCTCCATGTGCTGGGGCAGGCAGTTTGTTTGCTTCCTCTCCTCTCTTTATGCAGCTGGCTCCCTGCCCTCTTTCCCATCTCTGTTTCAAGTTTACCTCAGCAGAGCTCCCCCTGACTCTGTCCAAGCTTTCTCACACCAGCCTGTTATTTTGAATCCTAACCCCTGAGTTTTTCTCCCGCCATAACCCAAACCGCCATTTTGGTTCTTCTTCTTCCTTGTTTGCTTGTACTGGACCATCTCTCTAAGTTGCGAACTCTGTGGAGAAAAAGACAATGTCCGTCTTGCCTACCATCCTGGGTCAAGAGTGAATGTTGAATGTGTGACCATTTTCTAGATGACACTGAGGCTCACAGAGGTGAAAGGACTTGCCCAAAGTCACACAGAATTGAACTCGGGTCTCTTGGAGTGCAAGAATGTTCTCTCCTTCCTGCTTTTGCCCTGGCCTTAGTTGAGTTGTGAGCAGGAGCGGGGTCTTCCCTCCCGCCTGATCCTCTTGGGCCCCGGGCAGGGTTATCTGGTGCTGCTCCAAGTTAGCCACAGAACTATCTTCTGTGCCCTAGAGCTGCTCCCCTAGAAAGGGCTGGTTCCTGGGCTCATCCCTAATGGAAGCAGTCCCAGTACCCCATCCTATCCTTCTCCCGTCTCCAGAGGCCCCTCTGGTTCTAACGCATCCAAAGCCCTATCTCTTCCCAGACAAGGCCCCTGGGGCTGTGGGGATAGCTGGGTAACTCTTCTGCTTTCGGGCAGGAGCTGGACACAAACCCGGGCCTCAGCCCTGGGCCAGGAGCCCCGCCCAGTGGTCTCTACCCTCATGTCTGCTGGAGCCGGCGGGAATTGGGACTGCTCTCTGCCCTTGGCCTCTTGCCCCCGACTGGCCCAGCATTATGGCATTTGTTAATGCAATTAGCAGGGCGGTCCATGCTGAGGGGCTGGGGGCCAAGGGCTGACTCACACCTCCCCTTCCTCCCCTCTGGCCGCCAAACAGTAGAGGCCCACTTGGCCTGCCAGACGGCGTCTGCAGAGAGCACACGAGGGGCCAAGAAACGGCATCTTTCTCTCATTAGAGGCTTTTATGTGAACACAACTGCTATTTTGGAGCCGGGTGCTTGGCTGGCCCCTGAGCCCCGGTGCCGTTTCCAGCCGTCCCGAGCTGCAGCCCCAGCACAGCTGTGGTGGGAGCAGGGCAAGTCCTTGAGGATCTGGCTTCTCCCACAGCCTGGGGGCTCAGGCCTGAGCTCGGGGCCTGGAGACACGGCCCCTGGGTGGAGCCTGTGCACGGAGAGGACTGGTCCAGGTGGATTCTGAAGACACTTGTGTGGGGACCAGGCAGGGATTTCCTTGGCCTCGGGGATCTCTGACATCACATGATCTCTGACATCATCATCTCTGACCCTTTCTGTGGAAACCAAAGGTCAAGGCTATGGAGAAACTAGTGAAGGCCCCAGTGGCCACCCCGCCACCTGTAAGAGAGTTCCAGGGCTAACCAAAACCTCTGCGTGGAGGCCTAAGTTGGGGTGCCAAGGCAGGGCTGACAGAAATACTGAGGGTGGCTAGGAGACTGTCCTGTGTGCAAAGGCCTCTGGGTGTAGAAGGGGACAGGGCCCCATCCTGAGGGAGGGATCACTAACTCAGTGGCAGGGACACTTTGTGTCCCACTGAAACAGATTTTAGGAAAGATGGAGATTTCATCTAGGGAGCAGCTGAGCTTCAAGTGTGAGGGTGCTGGCCCCAGAGTCTGATCTGGAGCTAAGGTTCATCTCCTAGACAAGAGCAGGAGGTGCTGGAGGTCTTAGAGGAGGCACAGGGTGAAGGGACCCATCTTGAAGTTAATGCTTCATCTACTAGATCGCAGGTGAGGGAGAAGGTGTTCTGGGCCATGAGGGTGGGGGATGGGGGCAGAGAGGGGACTGGCTGTGTTCAGCACCTGGAAAGCTGCCCTGCCCTCTACCACAGGGCTCAGTCCATGCCTCTAACCACGACCTGTACTGACATTGGCTTTCCCTGGGAAAATCGTGGTGGACGGGAAGGCCAGAGGCCAGCTTGCCTCTGCCGCTGGGTGATAGATGGTGGTTATTCTTAAAGCTTTGCGGTGCAGTCCAATAGACTTTTCTGTGCTGATGGAAACATTCTATAGCTTGCTGTTCAACATGGTAGTCATGAGCCACATGTGACTAATGGAGGAACTGAATTTTACATTTTATTTTATTTTAATAAATTTCATTTTAAATAGCCTCCTACACCTTGTGGTGACAGCATTAGACTGGAGGGCATCACTAGCATTTTGTTTTGTAGCCTTTCCAGACATGACTTCTACAAAATGTCCTAAAATAAGACGATTAACTACAAAGCACTTGTCCCTATTACAGGCAAAGGGCAGTTAAGACATAAGTCCCCATATGTCAGCAAAAAGAGACCATCGCCATGTTGACATTAACCTAACAGGTAGACAGATCCGTGACCAAAGCCCTGATTGGCACGACTCAGCATGCCCTGATTGCTTAAGAAAGTTCTATAGAAGAGCTCATAAAAGCCCTTAAACTTAGAAACTCTGGGGGCAACTCTCTTGGGCCCCCTCTCTCTCTGGCAGCTTTCTATTCTTGCTCAATAAATGTTTTTTTGCTGCCCACCAAACAAACAAACAAACAAACAAACAAACCAGACCGTAGTGCATAGCACAATCTTGGAGAATGCAATGTCCTTCCATAGCCACAATCTCTCTTACAACTCACATAACTCTTTGAGGCAGGAATTTTTAGCTCCATTTTACAGATGAGATCTTGGAGGCACTAGTCCAAGGTCACACAACAGGGATGTGCCTGAGCTGGGGTCAAACCAGAGCCTTCTGACTCCCAGTGTCATGTTCTTTCTGCTACCAAGTGGCTGATCCCAGAGGCCCTGAGTGGGTGGTGGGAGCAGGCCACACGGTGAGAGCTATTTCCAGAATCCCTCTGGGCCTGCCCATTCTGAGTTTGGTTTCCTCCCAGAGGCAGGGGTTTGTGTGGAAAATCTGAGCAAATCTCTGCTTGACTGTTTTGGAGCTGAGTGAAGGTAGAAGGGGCACAGCCAGAAGGTGGGGGGTTTGAGGGAACGATGCCTTCTATTTCTTAGAGAGGAAAATAAAAAGAAAACTCCCGAAACTGCTTTCAAAGCAAGTTTTCTTTTTATTCTCCTCTCTTTTGGCATCTCGCTAACTGCACAGAGCTGAACTCCCAAGGCTGAAACTTTCCACATGTCCAATCCTCAGTGAGAAGGAGAGTGCCAGGAGAGTGTGGAAAAGCCAGGGTTTCGGGGGAGCCCAAATTATGAATGGGTAAGAGCTGGCATTGGGGGATGAACACAGGGAGGCCGGTATGGCCGTGCTTGCTGGTCATCAAATAAAACATCCTGGGGCACCACGGGTACCAAACTATAGGCAGCAGCTTTTGGCTTTGCCAAGTGAGAGTGTTAGAAATACAAATTACCATTTGCCATCACTTTTAATTTTAAAAAGAACACCCAGGGCGCCTGGGTGGCTCAGGGCCTCTGCCTTAGGCTCAGGTCATGATCTCAGGGTCCTGGGATCGAGGCTCATGTCGTGCTCTCTGCTCAACAGGGAGCCTGCTTCCTCCTCTCTCTCTGCTTGCCTCTCTGCCTACTTGTAATCTCTCTCTCTGTCAAATAAATAAATAAAATCTTTAAAAAAAAAAAAAAAAGAACACCCAAAGAGTAGAAAAGGCACAATCTCAAAATAAAGGATTTTTTTAAATGGGAAAAAAAAAGCATTACACAAAAAAAGTCAGGTAATGTTTTATTTTCTTTATTTTGTGGTAGACCAGTAAAAACTGTCATAAGAATGTACCTTTGGACAGAGAGGCACTAGGAACCGCCGCTTTGAGCCATTTGGGTGTGATTTTTGGGGTAGTGCAGAAAGAAGAGAGGAATTAACGTTCTGGTCTTGTGATGCAGATTTTCAGCTCAGAACAAAAGCATGACTGCTCTAGTGAGGATGTCCTGTGGTTCCCCACGTGTTGCTAAAACACGTACAATAACTCAAGAGAGGATGCAGGTGGAGTGGGCATGAGCTGGCTCAACACCTCTGAAAACCTGATTACACTTGTTGAAGGATCTTCGTTGGCAAATCTGGCCTCGGTGCAATTTCAAAAATGCTTGATCCAGAAAGGTTATCTTCCCAAGCAGGTTTGGTCCATCAATACTAGACTGGCTTGGAAGCCTTTCAGAAGTTTTATTCACCACGGTATTACCTATGTATATAAATGCTATTTTGATGATTTCCCCTAACTACCAACCCCCCATTTTCCATGAGCTGTCCATTGCACCCACCAAAGCTTGCCAAGCCTGGTCAGAGAGACTAGCAGTCATGCAGGGTTCATGGGAAACCACTCAGGCCTTCCCTTTTTACTTCCTCCCAAAACTAAAGCGGGGCCAAGACTTGCCCTGGGCAAACCTGCTTCCCCAGTGCTAACTCCCCTCAGTTTGGCTGCCCGGCGGGTCTCTGGCGGTGTGGTGATGGGGCCTGGCGGGTGGTCTGGGGGTCAAGTCCGCTTGGGCAGATGGAGTGGCAGCCGGGCCACAGGCCCAAATCCTGCCATTGTGGCACTTAGTGTTTGGAGAAGTGCTTGAGGTTACAATTCTCTGACATGGTCTATTTCTCTGGAGACCTGGGGCCTACCAGAAAGTCATGCCAAGGCACTAAGGAAAATGCTGTGGGATCAGGATCTAGCTCATGTTCAGAATTCTGAAGTGAGACCTGTTATTTCCCCCCGTCCCCTGAGTAGGCAGATTGCCCTCGACTGACATGATGCCTAGTTGGCTCATGCTTTGTGTGTCTGATCAGCATCACCTCCTCTAGGAAGACTTCTCTGACTTTCCCTTCTTCCATGTGAGACAATACACTTCTTCTTCTTTTTTTAAAAAGATTTTATTTATTAGAGAGAGAGAAAGTGAAGAGCATGAGTAGAGAGAGGAGCAGAGGGAAAATCAGACATACAAACACACCCCACACACACACTGAGCAGGGAGCCCAACTCCAAGCTTGTACCCAGGACCCTGGGACCATGACCTGAGCAGAAGGCAGGCCCTTAATTGACTGAGACATCCTGACACCCTGAGACAGTACACTTCTTGAGAGAGGGGCCCTCTCGGGGGCACCTGCATGACTCAGTCAGTTTGGCAGCCGACTCTTGATTTTGGGCTCAAGTTATGATCTCAGAATTGTGAGATCCAGCCCTGAGATGGGTTCTATGCTCAGCCCAGAATCTGCTTGAGAATCTCCTCCCCGTCTTACTCTACCCCTGGTCGTGCCCTCTCTTATTCTCTCTCTTTCAAATAAATAAATAAAATATTTTTTAAAAAATTAGAGGGGTACCTGGGGTGCTCAGTTGTTAAAGCATCTGCTTTGGCTCAGGTCATGGTCCCGGAGTTCCGGATTGAGCCCTACATCAGGCTTCCTGCTTCTCCCTCTCTCACTCCCCCTGCTTGTGTTCCCTCTCTGGCTGTGTTTCTCTCTGTCAAATAAATAAATAAAATCTTTAAATATATATCAAAAATAAAAATAAAAATAAATGAGAGGGAGGGGCCCTGTTTCCTGCAAGCCTCACACCTAGTGAGTGCTCTATGAATGTTCACGGAATGAATGCACGACGGGCTAGACATGGTCCATCACCATCTAAGGTTTCCGGTGTGGGCTGTGGAGAGGGTCCTAAAGTCTCTCCCACCTCCCGGCTGGAAGCCAGCAGATCCCTTTGTTTCAGCATTGGCTCTGAGTCAAGGTTCAGAAATGGGGAGGAAGGACCATACCAGCCCTGCTGGGAGGCTATGGGGAGGAAGAAACCTGGCCTTGGCAGTCAAACAGACCTGGATTCAAATCCTAGATGCACCACTGACTGGCTCGGTGACCTCAGGCAAGCTTTTAACCTTTCTGAGCTTGAGGCATTATCTATAGAATGAGCCTTGTAACCGCACTAGCTGCAGAAGATTGTCATTAGGGTTAAATGAGATAGTATGCGCGAATCCCAGTGCCTCTGCAGCATAAGCACTCCATAGGTAGTGGCTGCTGTAATACAAATAAGAATACTTGTGTCATGGTTACATGAATCCTGGGAGCTAAGGATGCAAAGAGGTGTAAGGGGCAGTTGCCAGGCTTGATCATAGTAGCTGGGGAACTGAGCCACGTATGAGGAAAACCCATCACTCTGACTGTGGCCCTCGTGGTGTACCCAAAGCAGGATGTGCACAGTGAGTGCGGGTCCTCATTGCTCAGAAGAGGGCGTGCTGGCTGGAGGTGGTCATCAGGGATGGAGAGGAAGCCCTGAAGGAACAGTAGGATTCGGTAAGTGAAGAGGAATGGGAAAAAGTTCTAGGGAAGGGCCACAGTGCCCACAAATGCTAAGAGAAGAGAGACCGTACCCACAGGCCAGTCTGGCTGGCACAAGTTAACTTAGAGGGTTTATTGTTAGAGGGGGATCAGACTGGGGGAGGTGTTCAGTGCTAGTCTATGGACTTGAGGCACCGGGAAGCCAGTGAGTGTCTCTGAGAAGGAGGTAGCATGGGCCAAATGGAATTTTGGAGAGATTCCTTCAGATCAGCTGTTGTTGGGACTCCAGGCCTGCTGTCAGAGAGGAGGGCCCAGCTGAGGAGATCCCAGGCCTTAGGGATCACCTGGGATTTTACAAATGCACTTAGAATAACTGAGGTCCACAAGGGTTTATATCATCTGCCTGGCCTTGCGTGCTCCCCGCTATCATCAGCCCCCAGCCTCCCTGGACCTCTGGCACCTCCTTGAACCTACTGTGTTCCCTGAGCTTTGCATGTGCTTATCCCTCTGCCTGGAAGTCTCTGCCCAGACCGTCATGTGTCTACCTCCTTTGTACCAGTTGGACCCCACTCTTCAGAGAGGCCTGTCCTGTCCTCCCATCTAACATCAGGCGGGGCCACTGCATCACCATGTTTGTCTCCACAGCCTGAGATAGTGCCCCGAAGCAACTTAACGCTACTTCCTGATGTCCTGTTGGTCCCCCCACTGACTGCCCACTCCATAGGGGCGAAGACCTCATGCCCAGTGCCCAGTACACAGTAGGGGCTCAGCCAATATTTGTTGAATGAATGAGTGGCAGACGGAGGGGACTTTAGAGGGTCCAGCATGAGCCTGACTATGCTCTCTTGGGTTCCTCCTTGCCCCAGAAGGAGGTCCTGGGAGGGGGGGGGGACAGGGCCCTACAGCCCAGTGTGTCTCTCTGCAAGGAACTCTCTCTCCCATGGCTGCTAGTCACTGGAGGGGAACCAGATTCTGCCAGGTGAGGAAAGGCAGTGCAAAGGCATGGCTCTGGTGGCTTGTGGCTGTGACACACCAGCTTGGAGGAAGGGGCCCAGTTCCAGCCACACTCTGCCCCAGGCTCATCCCAGGGCCTGGGAGGCAGACTTCTTCGTGCTCCAGGCCCAGGGTTCCACCACTTGCTCAGGAAGGTGGGAGCTTGAGATGCTGTCCAGAGAGGAAGAAGAGGAGAGACTGTCAGTTCTGAAGATGGCTTTGCGAGACCCTTAGGATGCCCCCAGCCTCCCCAGCCTGCCCCTCAAGTGATTCATGGGAAAATCAGAGCTCAGCGAGATCAAGATCACGCAGCTCATGGAAGACAGAAAACCCTCAACCACTCCGCCCCTCTCTGACCCCGACTCTGAGGCCAGTGTTGAGCCCTTTCCCATTAAAAAACTCATTCATTCATTCATTCATTCATCCATTCATTATTATTCATTTGATTGATTGATTGATTGATTGATTGAGAAGCTACTCTGTGCCAGTCTGTATTTCAAGTTCTGGGGTGACAGGAGGGAAGAAAATAAAATGTCTGCCACCTGGAACTTTCAGTCTGAGAGGAGAGGCTGACAGCTAAAAGTGAGCACAAGCATGCAGAGTCAGGTGTCCTGCTGGGGGCGCTCCATGTCTTTGGTCACTCAGTCCCTGACAGGCTGTTCGGAGATGACAGGGTAACCCCACCTCGGGGGCCTGTGGGGGAGGGGCGGCAGATGAGCCTAGGGAGCTTCCTGAGGCCAGAGTGGGGCTTCCTGCTTCCTGACAGGAAGGTGTCAGCCCCCCACCCCCACCCCCGGCCCTCATCCCTCTCCCTGTCTCCCCAGCTGTGTGCCAGCCGCCTTGCCAGAACCGGGGATCCTGCAGCCGCCCCCAGCTCTGTGTGTGCCGCTCTGGGTTCCGTGGAGCCCGCTGCGAGGAGGTCATTCCCGAGGAGGAATTCGACCCCCAGAACTCAAGGCCAGCACCCCGACGCTCAGCTGAGGGGCCCCCCAACCTGCGCAGGAGCAGTGCAGCCAGAGAAAGCACCACGACCCCCAGAGCACGGTCACTGGCATCCCAGCTGCCGCTGGCCAGGTAAGTTCCCTCAGTGGGACCTCGGGTTCAGGGGCAGTCCCTCTCGAGCAGAGCTACTTCTTTAAGACCCTTTGGTGGAGAGCTTGGTGGAGAAGACCAGAATGCCTTCCTCCTCCCTGGTCTCCTCCCCTTTCCCTGCCCCGACCAGACGTGCTGAGAGCAGGGAGGTGAGTGTTGGGGTTGGTCTAGGCTTTGCCAGGCTGGGGTGGCCAGGGTAGGTGGACTGTGGAGTCTCTACCCTCCAGATCCTGGGAGAAAGCTGAGGAGGGGATAAACCCGACACCCTCTTGTTTCAAATCC
Organism: Spilogale gracilis; assembly: GCA_004023965.1. Classification (NCBI taxonomy): domain Eukaryota; kingdom Metazoa; phylum Chordata; class Mammalia; order Carnivora; family Mephitidae; genus Spilogale; species Spilogale gracilis. Next base: position 25,622 of record PITA01011627.1, on the reverse strand, counting down.
TGTCAGGAACACTTCCTGGCTGGGTGGGCTTGGGCAAGTTATTTCCCTCTCTGATTCCACATAGTGAGGTGGAGACAACAACGATCATCACAAGCATGGAACTGTTGTAAGGATCAAGTCAGTTAATATAAAGAAAATGCTTAGAACAGTGACTGGCACATGGTAAACTCTTCATAAATGTTTTCCTTCTCCCCCTCTCCCTCTGCCTGTGGTCCATACAGGAAGGCCCCTCTGCCCAAAGAAGCCCTTCGATTCCCTCACTGCCCAGCAGTAACTTCTCTCCTTGAAAGGAATAGCAGGAGCATGGGGGGGGGGGGGCGGAGAGTGGAGAATAAAATGCGGGCAAGGGAAACGCTCACGGGCAGGATTCCCTGGCCTGCTTGCCAGCCAACCTGGCTAGACTTTCTAACTCTGGACGGGAAATCTGAACTTTGTAAACTGGTCCATTTCTAGGAGACTGTGTTTTCCTTTTGGTTTTTCAGACGAGTTTTTCCATTCGCCTCCTACTTAAGATGTTCTTTCTGAAATGTTGTAACCTTGTCTTGCTGAACTAAGGAGAAAAAGGACTTGTCCTATGGGAGACCAGGAGAACCAGGGAGAGGAGGCTGGTCTCAAGGTCACGACCCCAGCAGGAAAACTCAGGAGAGAAGGGAAAGGAGCTTGAGATTATCCTGCAGCTCTGAAGCAGGGGTAGGGTGCCAGAATCCCAAACACCCAAGCAACTAGTTTGCAAGGGTAGCCAGAAGCACAATGAACAGAAGGATGAACTCTGGTTGAAGTCTAGAGAGATCCAAATCAATACTAGAAGAACCAAACCGTCTGGCCAACGCCTTAGAATGCCAGGGCAGAGTTAAGGCCAGGTAGACAGCACAGGGGTCAGGGTGGATGGTCTGGGATTGGCTGTGAGAAGGTGGGCAGGGCCTGAGCCCTGCGATGATTGGTCCCAGCCGTTAGTCCAAGGTGGGTGGGCCCTGTGTGAAGGCCCCTGGAAGAACACCAGAGGTACCAGCTCCAGGATCAGCCCAGGGCAGGATGGGAGCAGAGTCCTTCCAGCCTGGCATTCCCCTACAAGCTCTCTTTTGGCTTATAGGCTTCATTCCTTTTATAATGCATGGAACCCCTGTGTGTGCATACGTGAATACTGGGGATGGTTGCTTGGCAGGTCATTCTGTCCCTTGTACCCTTGAGTCAGAACTGTTTAATATCCCCTGCCCCATCTGCCCAGCTCATCCCACTCCTCCTGTTCTTCAAGGCCCAGTACCATTTTCTCCAAAAAGCCCCGCTGATCACTTCCACCCAGCTCTCTGACCCCCTGCAGCCCATACCCTGTGGATCTGTGCCCTGCGTCTGTAATCAGGCTGTGTGGCCCAGGCCCTGGAAGGCAGAGACCCCATCTCTTCCTCTTTGGATCTCCCCAAAACTTCTCCCACAGGCTTAGCTTGTAGAGAAGGCTCCATCTGCATTTGCTTCACTGGGTCCAAACTGAAGAGTTACCAAAGAAAAGGCCCACCCATCTTTGAGCCCTCACCCTGTACCCAGAACCAGGCGCAGCCTTGCTCTTCTGAATGCAGGAAGGGGGGTGGTCAACACTTCCCTGGCGGAGCACCTCACAGTCTCCCTCCAGGTTGTCTGTTTGTCTGGAGAGTAGGGACTGTGCGTCCTGCTCTTTGGTGCAGGCAGCCTTGGTACCTGACACCAGGCTTGGCTCACTGCAGATGCTCAAGCTAAATGAATGAATGGATGAGGCCCAATGCTGGGGTGAAGAGGAGGCTGAGAGCAGGAGTGAGCTCCCCAGCCCCCACGAAGAATTCACAGGCATGCAGGAGGCAGTGGAGGGCGAGGGCCCACAGGGAGGTCAGTGGCCCACAGTGGGGACATCCTCTTCCAGCTTCATGGGCTCCCTGGCCAGGGGCTACTGTGAGGTCCTGAGTGTGCCACCGCCTCCAGGCCAGCCAGTCTGTCTCTGCCCTGGGACTTCAGTGCCATGAAATCTGGGAAAGTCCGAGTGGCCCGCTGTCGGCCCAGCTGTGTTTTGCTTTGAGAGGCCAAATCCTGCTTGCCTGGTGGTGTCAGACATTTCCTGTGAGCTTGGCTATGTTCCCCAAGCAGCCGTTGGCCTCTTTCCCGATGGTAACTTACACAGGCCCTTGGTGTCCAGATAAAGGAAGTGACATGAAGCAGGGGGCATTCTAGAAGCCCAAGTGGGGGCACTAAAACATTTAAGGATGGGAGACACTCCAAGGATTGGCGATGGCCAGAGACCCCCTTCAGGAGGGCACTAGACAGAGGCCAAGAGATTTGTGTTCCAGAAGGAAGTAGAAAGGGAGGGGCCAGGAGAGTCTCGGGCAGCCGCAGCAGCACGCCCTGAGGGGAGCCGGACAAAGGCTGGTGTTGTCCAGCTGTGCCTGGGCTGCCTGCAGGAGGGGCCTGGAGCCTCCCTCGGAGACACAGGTCCAGGCTTCTTCCCCAAGGCTGGGGGGAGGGCCTGTCCCCCCGGGGGGAGCCAGAGCCAGGCAGCTGGGGCCAAGCCTTAAGAAGGTGGGGGTGGGGTGATTACCAGACCCTGGGGGTGGCCAGCAGCAGAAACCTGCTTTACCTCAGGGCTTCTCAAAGTGCCTCGGGCATGGGCATCGCCTGGAAACTTGCCTACAGGCAGCTGCTTATTCTGCAGGGCAGGGGAGAGCAGTTCTGTCGTGACCTCAGGTGACACTGAGGCTGCTGGCCCATGGGCCACACCTTGATTCATGAGGGTTCAGCCTGGGCTTTGGATTCAGATCATCCTGGGGGTCCAATGCTGGATTTCCTGCTCACCAGCTGTGTGACATTAGGCACGTTTCCGAACCCCTCTGAGTCAATTGTCCCCAGCTGATAGACATGCAGAAGGGATGAAATGAGACCGTATCAGTAGAGCATGCGGTATAGTGCCTGATAGGGGTCAGTCCCCAATATGTTTCGGCCATCCGCAGGCTGGCACTTTTTGCTAGGGGCTCTTGGATGGCAAACCTGGGGCCCCTGTGTGTGTGAACGGACCCGGTGCTCTGGGGAGCCGTCAGAGCCCGCCCAGCCTCAGGGGAGCCGTGACTAGCAGATTCCACCGAGGCCTCAGGAGCGGGTTTGGCTGGCTGGCTCGCTCCGCCAGAACTGTTCTTACCAGCCCCAGGGGCCAGGGGGCCAGGGGACATGTCCCAGCATCTCTCAGAATGGGAGGCACCCCCAGGGCGCAGGGTTGCTCCTTAGCTTACCTGAGGACCTAGAGGCTGAGCCTCGGGAATATTCTAAGCAGGCTTTTTCCCAACTTGGGCAACAAGGGGCCTGGAGGGCGGTGCTAAATAGGTTTGGCAGGGAGATGTCTGGGAAGCTGTGGGCCCCAGGCTGGTGGCACTCCGTGGGCCACTCCCCAAAGGCAGGTGGGATCCGCCTTCTTTTTACCAACCCCCTCTCTCTTCTCTCTCTCTCCCGGATCTACTCCTCTCCACACAGCCCACATCTTGACCCACTGTGTTGGTTTCCTGCAGCTACCATCATGAATTGCCACAAACGAGCCACTGACTATAGGTCAGACATCCAACACGGGTCTCACCAGGCTAGAGTCAGGGTGTCAGCCGGGCTCAGCTACTGGAGGCTTTCGGGGTGAGTTGGTTTCCTCGCTCAATCAGGTTGCTGGCAGAATTCAGTTCCTTGCAGTTGTAGGACTGAGGTCTCCGTTTCTTACTGTCACTTGACGGCTAGAAGCCATCTGTTCCTAGCGTCTTGAAGCCCCCTCTACTGTTTGGCTTGTGACCGCTTCCAAGCCAGCAGTGGCACGTGAACTCTTCATGTTTTGAATCTCCCCTCTGCTTCCTTCTTTGGCTGGATCTCTTGGATCTCTCACTGACTCTTTTGCCTTCTTCTTCCACTTTTATGGGTCTATGTGATGGCACTGGGCCCCCCGGGTACTCCAGGCCACACTCCCTCTTTGGTCAGCTGGTTGGCAACCTTAATTCCACCCGCTCCTTAATTGCCCTTTGCTATTTTTTTTTTATTTTAATTGCAGCGTAGTTAACATACAGTGTTATATATGTGTTTCATTCCTTTTGCCATTTAATGTAACATATTCAAAGATGTAACACCAGGGAACAAAGATCATGGGGGCCAACCAAACCCACCTACTGCAGCCCATTCCAGCTTGGACCCGTCCATCTGAAGTGTAACAGCTCCCTTTCTCAGGGGCTTGCCACAGGGTAGGCCTCTGTGATCTGACCCCCAAAACCTTTCTGACATCTCTGATGTCAGCTTTCGCCATTCATTCCCTCCATTCGCTCTTCTGCTCTGCCACCCTGGCCAACTGGTCTTTCCTCAAATATGCAGATATGCTCCTACCTCAGGGCCTTTGCACTTGTTATCCCCCTCTTTGGAATACTGTGTCAGTATTTCCTAGGATGGTCGTAACAAATGACCACAAACTGAGTGGCTTAAAACAACAGAAATGTATTCTGTCACAGTTCCAGGAGGGCAGAAGTCCAAAATCAAGGTGTCGATTGGGTTGTTCCTTCTGTGAGAGAATCTGTTTCATGCCTCTCTCCTAGCATCTGATGCCTCCCATCAGTCCTTGCTGTCCCTTGGTTTATAGCTGCATCACACTAATTGATCTCTGCTTCCACTGTCTCATGGCCCGCTGGGTGTGCATGTGTGCACGCGCACTCACGCGCGTGTGAATTTAGGGCCCACCTTAATCCAGTATAATCTCATCTAAACCTAACTGATTACATCTGCATAGACCCTATATCCAAATAAGGCCCCATACAGGTCAAGAGTTAGGACTTCATGTTTTTGGAGGAGACATAACACAACCCACATCAAACACTGTTTCTAGATACTCACATGGCTTACTTCCTCTCCCTTCAGGTCTTTTCTTCCTGGGTGGGGGCGGATCTTTTCACCTGATTTAAAACTGCACAGTCCTAAACACTCCTACCCCACCTCGGTAATTTTTCTCCATTGCACTAGCATCTTCTGTGTTTTACTTATTTATTTGATTTATTGTTTTTCTTACCCCAGTGAAAGGTCAGATCTAGGAGGACAGGGGGGTTTTTTGTTTTTGTTTTTGTTTTTAAGATTTTATTTATTTATTTGAGGGAGCACACAGAGGAAAAAGCAGACTCTCTGCTGAGTAGGGAGCCCAATGTGGGGCTCGAGCCCAGGACACGGGGATCATGACCTGAGCTGAAGGCACACGCTTAACCGACTGACCCTCCCAGGCACCCAGACAGGGGTTTTTCTCTGCTTTCTTGCTGCTACCTCTCTGGCACTTGAAGACAACAGTCCCCAAATGGAGTTAGGTGAATGGGTGTTGAGTGACAGGCTCGGCTCTTCACACAGTTATCTCATTGACCTCTCATGGCTCTGGGCCACAGTTCCCAGTATTCGTGTTCTGTTGACAAAGCTCAGAGAGGTGAAGTTGCTTTTCCCCAGTCACCCAGCCTGGCCTGAGATATGGGCCTGGGCCAAACCTCTCCGAGCTTCTGTCTACAGGAGAGGGCAGGGGGCCAGGTCCTAGGACAGCTCCTGCTGAAGGTCCAGCCTCAGTGGTGAGTGCCAGGCCACCGAGCGCCTGTGGCCGCGTGTGGTGGTCATGGGACTTGCCGCCTCAGGGCAGGACCCCAGACTTGTTCAGCCCCCACCTCTCCACCTTGGCCATCTTTGCACTTCCTGACCTGTGACCTTCAACATGTAGTTGCTGCGAGTGAGCCCACAGGTTGCCTGGGCCCCCTCTGGTGGGTACAGGGTCTCAGCTCCCAAGAGGTGCTCTCTGCCAGGCTTGGGGAGTGGGGCGACTTCCCAAGTAGATCACTACACCGGGAGGCACGGCAGAGAAGACCCAGGCACCCCTCCTGGGGGTGAAGGCAGTGCCCGCTGCCTGACAAAATGGCAAAGAGGAGATCGACAACCCAGAACCAGAAACGAGGTACCTGGGGCAACAGAAGGAATGAAAAGGGGCGAGGAAGCAGCCAGTGTGTCTCAGGGGAGAGCACTGGTTTGGGAGCCAGGCACAATTGAAACCCTGGGGCCTCTACAAAGGTGATTCATTCACTTCGCCTCACTGCAGTTCCATTTCTTGGGCTCTGAAATGGGAAAACGAATGCCTCTCTTATGGGGTGGTTGAGAGAATTCATTGAAATAACTTACATGGGGGGTCAGTGGGGTGTCTAGCACACAGAAGGTCCAATCAATGCAAAAGTCTCTTACCCTACCTTTGTGTTCTCCGTGCCTATGACAAATCAGGGTGAAGTATCCCATTTGCCAGGATGGGTTTTTCTCCACCACCCCCCAATCTGGACTTACCTATAGGGAAACTGAGGCAGGACAAAGTTTGGCAGCTGGGTTATGGGTCTTTTGTGGGAACCTGGGAGATCCTGACTTGGGGCAGTCTGAAGGCTTGCCAGGGTCCTCGGCGCCTGGCTCCTGCTCCAGCCACCTCCCCCCACACTCCTCCTCTGCTCTGGGCATCCACGGGCTGCCACACGCCTTCTGCTGGCTCCCTTGGGCGACATGACCCTCTGCTTGTCCTCCGTCCTTCTCCTTCAAGGCACCTCAGACCCAACGCAGTTCTCCAATTCCCCTGGGACATGATTAGGGCCAGACTCATGCTAGAAGGCCTTGGAAAACTCCTTTGCCTCCCGAGGCCTCAGTTTCCATATTTGTAAATCAGAGACCTAGAGTGGGTTTTCTCTGAGGTCGAGTTAATGGTCTCAGATTCAGGCCATTTTCTATCACAGATGGTGATGTGGGTTTACTCCCTATTTACCCATTTCCAAGGCTGTGACCAGGACACATATGCCTTCCTGGGGACAGACCTTCATGTCCCTGATACTCTGGCCTCGAGTCCTCCTTGGTAAGGCTGCGGTGGGGTTAGCAGTCTTTCAGGTTGTGTCACCCCTTCCTCGTGGCCACGCAGTGGCGCTTCCCTGCTAGGGTGACGACAGCCCAGGCTGAGGCAAGCGTCTGAGATCTCTGGGGATAAGGTGACTTCTTTCCTTTCCTTCCCTTTTTTCTTTATTTTTTCTTTCTTTTTTTTTTTAAGCTTTATTTTTTTTCTGGTTTGTTTTTGTAACTCTGAGTCCCAAGCTTACCCCCTGGGGTTTTTCTGGAGTTTCCCAACCCTTAGGACCTTGAATACACTATTTTGAAGGTATCAGGAGACCCAGTTTTGCTTCCAAGCTGGGATGCTAAGTAGCTTTGTGGCTTTGGGCTAGCTGCTGAACTTCACGAAATTTCATGTCTCTATCTATAAAATAGGAAAGAGAGTTCTTTCCTCACTGGGATGTTGTGAGGATTAACAAAAACATCATGGACAAAAGATGGCTTTGTGAATTATAATGTTTATTGTAAGTGCTGGTTAGTGTCATTACTTAGCAGTCTTGACAGTGGGCTGGGGTATTTGCTTATGCCTCCTACTCATGTGTGGCTTACTTTGAGGAGAAGCTCCTCACTGAGGCCCTCTGTGACCACCTTTTTTAAAGGTTTTATCCTTAGGGTTGACCTTAGCCACTGGACACAAACCAGAGGATGCACTTCATGGTGCGTATCAGAGCGTCTACAATGGGCACCCCAACAGTTTTGCAGTACACAGCCTGTGCAGCTATATGTGGTGATCTTAGACCTGATTCCTTCCCACGAGGAAGATGTCTCCTATCTCTTTATTACTTAATATTATAACCGCCCCAACCTGAGAATCCCTCTCAACTTGTTCACTTATTTTCACAGTACCTTTTACTTTCTATTTTCTAATATAACATATAATTAGCTTACTGGTCATGTTTACTGTTTATCATCTGTTTTCCCCCAGCTACAATGTGAGCCTCTCAAAGATAGGGATCTTACTTTGTTCACTGACATATCCCAGTCCCCTAGAACAGTACCTGGTATACAGTAAGCACTCAATAAATATGACCATCCTTATTGCAGTGCAGCCCCTGTGGCTGCCTGGCACAAAGAAAGATGGTCTTGAGTTCACTCCCATCTGAGCTGACACGCAGCCGTCCCCTAGCATGACACTGATCAGGAAGGGGATCTTCTGGTCCTCCCAGCAGGTGGCTATCTGCCCTCTCTGGGGCCCTGGGCCTGGGGTTTCTGGAGCCAGGGCAGGCCTAGGGCGATACTTCTCCCCCACTGGTGGCTGGAATAGGGCAGAGCCAGACTTAGCAGAGCCTGAGGGGTGCAGAAGTCTGGTACAGGACTGTGGTAGCTATAAGTGGGGGTCCCCTTCCAGTTTCTTCTGTCTCTGGGGTCTGAAAAGAGCCCCATGAGACCCCTGTCTGGGCTTGTGGGTTTGGAAGACGGGGGCTTGGAGGGGAGTAGTCAGAGGGAGATGCTCACTTGTGGGCCTCCAGCCAGAACAAATGGAGAGGGTTTTATTTTCCCAATTCTGAAATCCCAGATGCCCTGCTGCTGCTTTTTGAGGAGAGTAGAAAAAAATCTGTGTCTCAGCCAAACACTTCTTTTACTGCCCACACCCTTCTTCCTGCTGCTCATGGGGGATTCTGCAAGTGTAGGTGCACACCATGAAGGTTTGTGGAGGGTCCCTCAGCACTATGCAGAAGACTGCTTGGAGGGAGTAGCTCGGTCTGAAGCTCTCCATTCCCACCAGGGAGAGGAGGGAGACACTCAGTTACTGGATACAACAGGAGATGGCCATCACATCATGGTCTCCCTGATAGGTACCCCAAGAATTGTGCAGTGCACAGCCTGTGCAGCTGTATGTAGTGACCCTGGATCTGGCTTCTCAGGAGGGAGATGTTTCCCATGTCCCCCGCAAATCATGTTGCTTCAAAGTTGTCCTTTGTAGCTGGGTGTGGCTGCTGAGGTCTCTTCTAGAGTTCTCTGAAATAATAGTGGTGTTGCGGGGGTGGGGGCACTCTAGGGCTTTGTAGAGTGCTAATATGCACCTCTTCAATCCACACATGTACCTGAGACCAGCAGAGCTCAGGGCCTGGGCAGGGTCTTGGCTAGCCACGTATGAATAACAAAAAAACACAGGCTCTGGGCAGATGTGGCCTGAGGCATGCGTTCTGGCTATGCTTTGCCCCTAAGCCTAGTGGTCCTGCCAGAGATCAGATCATGAAGAAAAGGCATTCAGCCCAGTGTGGATACCACTGGATTGGTGAAGATGCCAAGCTCAGGCCTCTGCTCAGGGAAGAAGGTAGCCTGGCACCTTCTAACACCCTCCCTGCTCCCCATGTAGGATCAGTGGGCAAGTCCAGTGAAATGGTGTCTGTTTCTTGCACGCTTTCTCTTGCCTTCCTTTCTCTCCTAGTTAAGCTTGAAGGTGACCATCTGGCCCACGGCAGCCCCAACATCTCTGATGAAGGCTGCATGACTCCCTTTTCCAGGATTCTCCCAGAGCTGAGGATTCTCAGAACCTCCCTGGGTACAATGACACAGGGGGCCCCCTCCCAGCCCAGCCCCGGGCCTGGCCCTCGGCAGGCCTCTGAGCTGTGAGGTATTCCTCTCCCATCTGCCGACAGCCTGCAGTACAATGATAGAGCTACAGAGCCTCCTCTTCTGGTCCTCCCTCTTCCTCACCACCAGGAGGGCCTTGATTGCATGGCACGGTACTAGATTCCCCACCTAGGAGAGGTTGCCCTCCCTATACTGAAGTCACCAGCATAGTGACATTGCAAAATGTCTTTTGGCCAATAATTTTGAGTCTGATTGGAGTTAGGTGGCAGGGCTTTACCTGCCGACGGGATGAGGGCAATCACGCAGGAGCAGAGGGGTCCAGACCTCCAAGTGCTCACCACTGCCCTGACCCTAGTCCCACCCTGCGGGGGGTGCCTCGAATTGTGGTTACCAGTGGTGAATGTTGGGTAGGGTGGGTGGGATGGGGCTAGGCTTGTGGTTGGGGTGATACTCTGTTTCACAAGAGGGTGGTGGTGAGGGAAAGAAGGGAAAGAAGAGAGGATGACTTTAGTGTGGTATTACAGTGAGATTTTAGCCTTAGGGTTGTGGCTAGAGTTGGGATAAAGTTATGCTAGAATAGATTTAGGAGTGGGTTTTATTTATTTTTTTAATTAAAAAAAATTTTTTGTGTGTGGTATGCTTGTTATTTTAACCTAGCATTATGGAACCTTATTGAGTCACCTGACCCTCCGCACAGAGCACTCAACAAGCACCACCCAAGAATGGGGACCATGTGATGTAGTGGTGATGAGCATGGGGCATGAGTCAGACCTCTGTTCCGTCCGGTCCTGTTGCTCAGCCACGTGATGCTGTGTGTTTCCTCATCTCCCTGAGTCTCAGTGTAAAAGAAGGATGCTAATACTGGCTGCACAGGGTTGTGTTGAGAATAAAACCAAAGAAGTAGATAAAATGCTGACTCACGTGGCTGACTGCTCAGTCTTTGAGAGATCTGGATCAATCAGAGTTCCAGGAGGACACAGAGGGCACACGCCCTGGGAAGAGTTTGAGAAAGGGTCTACTTGCAAAGGCACGGGCAGTGTTAGAGGGACAGGGTGCCAGTGGCTACTGGAACCAGAGCAGCTGCAGCCCCAGGAGAAAGCCAGGATAGGGAGGTGGCTGCCCCGCCCACTGCCCCGCCCGCCACACGTGCCTGTCAGGAGGGAGCTGGGAGGATCAATACCTCCACTCTCTCTCCTGCCCTCTTGCTGGGCTCCCGCTTGGGCTGAATAGGCCTGGAAGGCAGAGGGCCTGAGAGCCCCTTGGGGCCCAGAGTGGGGTAGAGAAAGCTCTAGAGGAGCAAGTGGAAGATCTCTAACACATTAACGAGTCGTCACAGTGGCACTACGGGGAAGGGCCATTCCAGCCCAGCTCTACTCAAGACTCCAGAACCCTTGCCAACAGCCATTTTGCTAACCAGCCCGTAGAGCGGGTGAGCTCAGGCCAGTGCAGAGGAGCTAGCCTGGTGAGGGAGCCATAGGGACAGGGTCAGGAAGTCATCTAGTGCCTTTGCAGAAAACTACAGAAACCCAGCAAGAGCCTGGAGTAGCTGCTCCACAGCCATGTGTGGGGAACAGAGGCAGTTTGTTGGGATCATTAAAACATAATGCATGCAGTTCCCAGCATCAGCGTAAAAAATAGTAACAACAAATATTTCAAGCTTGTGGCTGGACTCATAGCAATTAACTGGCCGAAGTCCTCTAGGATTTTTGTTTGAAAGGAAAAGGTTAGGGAGTGGTGAAACAAGAAGGGACTAGAAAGACAGTTCTCTTTTTCAGAAGCCCCAAGGGATGGTTTGTCCCATCTGGTTGTTTTGTACAGAACTGCTGCTACTTAGTGAATGTTATCCTCTGAGTAGTGTGTGTGTGTGTGTGTGTGTGTGTGTGTGAGAGAGAGAGAGAGAGAGAGTGTGAGTGTGTGTGTGTGAGTGTGCACATGCACGCATGTGCAGCAAGGGTGGAAATAGCTATATGAAAGAACATGCCTAAGAAATTATAAGGGAGATTTTTTTTCAGGCCTTTGTGAATTCTACTTTGGAACTCAAGGTTTTTAAATACATGCATATATCAGATTTCACCCCTTGTCCGGAACGCAGAGGAATTTCTGATTTATGGGTCCGGTAGTTTCTCCAGTTACACGATCTTTAAATCTGCCATCAGTTAATGAATTTGCCACTGTCAGGAAAGGCGCTGTAAGCTTTCCAGGTGAAAATTGCTTTACCAAAGTAAAGTGGAACTATAACACTGGTGAAAAGGGGGCTCAAATGTATGCTTGATTCCACTCGTGGAACTGACTGAATCAGTGTCTCAGCTCTCCTCTCCTGACCACCGGGGTGTACATGTGGGTGTGGGTGCACACATGCACCCATGCACGCACACGGGAGCATGCACACACACACACACTCATCATCATCATCATCATCTCTGGAGAGGGATAAGGAGGAAGGCTTAAGGCTTTCTGGATAATTTCTCAGAAAAAGGTGAGAAGGGAAAAATGAATTAAATGCAAAGTCATTTGATAACCATAGTCGTAAGATAGGCTGCTTAGGACCCAGAGGGATGTGCGTGCGTCAGTCTGCAGATGACATCGTGAAGATTGCTAGATGATTCCCACTGACAAAATGTGAAGACACATAGTTGCTTTGCTCGCCACATAGCTGTGGTTTTGTGTCTGTGATTCACTGGGGAAGTGAGTAGCTGCAACAGGCATTTTGTGGGGGGTTTTTTTGTTCTTTTTTTTCTCCTAAAGAAAATATTTGTGGAAGGTCTAAAATTCAGGGAAGTCCCGTGTTTTTTTGAAAAGAAAAATCCCCATTCCCTGCAAAATTAAGATTTCAAATCAAGCCCTCTGGGGCTACCACATGTCTGCTCCTAGACCTGCTGAGCCTCAGCCCCTGGCTCCTGCCTGTCACGTCTTCCCGCGTGTGCACCCGGAGCAGGGAGTCTGGTCCCGTAGGGGGATCTCAAACAGGCCGCAGCCTTGGAGAACCACTCATCCTACTTTCTTTCTTCTTGTGGGTTAAGGTCAGAGCTGCCGGAGCAGGCAGGGGTGTGTGAGGGAGGGGATTGTGGAGCTACTGATGCCTTACAGTTAGATAAGTCAGGGTCTGAATCTCAGCCCTACCCCTTAACAATTATGCCTGCCTCAGCAAGGGGCAAACTCAGTGTTTCAGGACGTGGGAACATCACGCCAATTTGATGGCGGTGAAATGCCCATACCCCAGGCTCTTCATGGCTGTGGGAGATGGTCCTAGCTCAATCCCCTCAGCCTAAAGCTCTTTCCTTTCCCTGCTGCACCTCCGGCCCCTCCTCCTCCTCCTCTAATCTCCCTGAGCACTTATCCAGCCTCTGTAGCAGCTCCGGGGAGAGCAGGAAGGGCATGGTGGGCTCTGAGACACACACCGTAAGACCGGGGCTCTTGGTCCCCAGCTCAATCCCAAAACAGTTCTCAAGCTGCCGTGATAATGTAGAGGTTTAGAGCACAGGCTCTGGAGCCAGAATATCCGTAAGCTCTCTGTGTTTGATTCCCAGCTCTATTAGTCATTGCTGTGTGACCTTACACCAGTTATCTAGCTTCTCTATGCCTCATCAGTAAAGTGGGAATAATAATAATCATAATACCGACTTCCTAATTTTAAAGTTGGTTAAATTAGTTAATGTATGGAAAGTGTTAAGAACCAGGCCTGGATGTTACAAGCACTGGATGTCCAGCTCATATCATACAACCACTAGAAAGCCTTCCTCGTGCCTCCAGCTGTGAGACTCCTGGCACCTGCAGCCTTTCTGCTCTTGGGTGGTTATGAATCACCCATGTTCAGGGTCTTGTCCCATGGCTACTGGGTACGGGTGTATGTGTTGTGCCCTGCACAAAGATGTTGGTCAGGGTAAAAATGCAGTTAAAATCTAGCCTGTGTTCTTAGTCAGCTCTAGCACCGTGAAGGAAATGAGGTTGCTTCTGGAAACTGGACACCCAGAGGGGCCCCTTTTCTAGTTCCCACAAAGACACCAAATACAGGCCCTTCCCTACCCTCTGCCTCCTTGCTTGGAGGGAGCAAGATATCTTTCTTAGTCTGCCCACGTGGGACTATGCACCTTATAAAATGCTCATAAATGTACCTCGGAAGTAGGTGAATGATGAATTTGTAACATCGAGGTCCCCCGGGAGCTGACAAGTCTTCCTAGGGGAGGTTGGAGCCAAGGTTTCCGACTGCCTACTGGCCCCAGCTGCTGCGGGACGGGGCCCAGCCGGGTGGTGAGATATCTCCAGTGAGGAGAGAAGGCCCAAAGAGGCCACTGAGAAGTTGAAAGTCATTGTGGTAACTATCTGGGACAGTAGCTGTGTGCCCAGCACTGTGATGACTCCATGAAGATATAAAGAGAATATAAGACTCGATCCCTTGCCTTCCTCTCTTGGGGGGGATCTGTGTTCCTGGTCAAGCCGTAGCCCTTTGGGTGGTCTGCTGGGCCCAAAGGGAGATGGAGAAGCTCTTGGAGGGGCCCCCTCCTCTGCTGGGAGGGGGAGGGCGATGACCCCAGCAGTTTGACCCTTGGGCAAGCTGAGTAGAAAAGAGGGGGGCATTTCTGGGGCCCTAGGCAGCCCTCTGGCTCCCCTGCCAGGCTCCCCTGCCCAGCCAGGAGAGAGAAAAGGCAATGCAGAGTCTCAAGCGGTCAGGGTTTGGCGGCCTGACAGCCTATAAGGCAGGCCACTTAGTGGAAAAGGGTTTGTCAGCATGAGGCCATGAGGGGTCCAGAGTGCAAAGGAGAGTGAGGAGGCCTAGTGGGGGTCTCTGGGCTCTTGGGAGACTGAGGCAGCAACTACTACTTCTCTAAAGATGGGGGTCTAGAGGTGAGGGTCAGGCCCCAGGCCAGGCTTGTGCCTCACAGACATTCCCTTGGATGTGCACCACTACTGCCAACATCTGCCTCTTGTTTACCTGCAAGAAAACAGGTGGGCTGTGTTTCCTCCTGAGCCAGCTGGGAGAGCAGAGCAGGCATGCCCCCTTCCCACCCCCCAGCCGGGCAGAGGCATCCCCTGGGGTCTGTGTCCCGGATCTCCAGCTCTTTCAGATCTGAGAGTGGGCACAGAGAGAGCTAGAGACTCAGACCTCACAGCAGTGACTCCCAGGTGTCTGAGGTGGGGCTGGCTTGGGTCCCAGGGATTGGGCACAGCAGGGTGGGCATAGCAGGGTGAGCGACAGAAGCGGTCTCAGGTCAGCCAGCTCTCAGACACTTCAGGAGGGCACCAGGGAGTGAGAGTCCAGTGCCGATGGCATTATATCAGTGTGCCAGGCAGCAGGGGGCAGGGCTGGCTCCCCCAGAACCTCCCCACTGAGCCTGCTGTGAGCCCAGATGCCTATAGTTCCTCTCTGGCACTCAGGAACACAGCGCCACTCTCCTGCCCCTTCAGGGGTCACCCTGTCTCTGGTCAACTCTGACCGTCTAAACTTCCTTCCTCACACTGTGCTGCAGCCTGCTTCCCAGTGGCATGGTCCTCAGTCTGTCCTCTGCGAACCCAGTCTCTTTCCGGCCACAGCCCTCCCCACATGTGAAGACAGATACTGCCGTCTGGGGGCAGGAGAGCAGGGGTTAGGAGGGTGCTGATTCCCCCAGGCAAGGATAGTCAGGGACCCCAGTGCTTGGGGCAGGAGTGAAGACTTCAAGGGACAGAGAGCACAGTGAGGGCAGCCAGAGGAACCGCTATCCGCATAGTCACAGGCCAAGGTAGACTTTGGGGGTTCCAGTGCTGACCTCCCCATTGTTTATTCTGCACAGTCCAATGTGGTAATCACCAGTCATATGGGGCTATTTGAATTTGATTGAATATAAAACTCAGCCACACCAGCCACATTACCAAGTGTTCAAAAGCCACAAGTGGCTGATAGTTCATGTACTGAACGGTGCAGATGATAGATTTCCTCCCCACAGAAAGTTCTGTTGGACAGAGTGATTCTAGACGAATGATCTTGGACAAGTTCTTTAACTTCTCTGTGCTTCAGTTTCCTTTCTGAAACATGAGGCTAATAATAATACCTAACCCCCAAGGTGGTCATGAAAATTAGATAGCATAAGGCAAATGTAACAATGAATACACAGCACAGGGCACCTTGGTGGCACAGTGGGTTAAGCGTCTGCCTTCTGCTCAGGCCATGATCCCAGGGTCCTGGGATCGAGTCCCACATCAGGTTCCTTGCTCAGCGGGGAGTCCGCTTCTCCCGCTCACTCTGCTTCTCCCTACTGCTCACGCTCTCTTTCTCTCTCCCTCATAAAAATCTACAAAAAATTTTAAAAATGCATAGTATAGAATTAGCACTCAATACATATTCATCATTATTGCTCAAGCCCTGCCCTCCTCACAGTGTCATCTGAGAGCCCAGCAGCCTGGCACGGCTGGTACCCAGACACTGGAGAGTGACAGCTGCCAAGGCTTGGCTAGACTGCACCTCACCTGCTCAGCCCCCGAGCTGTGCATCACCTGGATCATCATCTCCTGTCCCATGGCCACGAGGTTCCCCTCCTCCTGATCCACCCTGGCGCGGTGCCCCCTTGCCCTTGGCTGAGGCAGGATAGGTTTGTGGCAGGGCGCGGAGCAGGAGGTCTGGTGACACTACATAGGCTCCCTGATGGTTTGGCACAAGGGCTGGCTGACCCTGGCCTGGGCTGAGGAGAGAAAGAGCAGAGAGAGAGCTCTGCGAGGGCTTCCCTTGCCTAGCCAACACCCAGATCCTCAGGGGAGACTGGGCCATCTGGGAGGTGCTAGGGCCTGGGCACCTGCCATTAGCGAGGCCCACAGTCATGGAAGGGCCAGACGCAGAGATGGCGTTCTGGGACAGACTTCCTGGCTGTAAGTGCTCTCTCCCTGCTCCCCTCCTACCTGTCTGGCTTTTCCCTCTCTGACACCTTCACAGCCTCTTCCTCTGCCTGTCCTCAGGTGTTAATGCTCCCCGGACCCCTCCTCCATGCTTGCTTATTCTCTCTGCACCCCTCTATTTCTCAATTTTTTTGAGTGATGCTTGGATGGCTAACCCCTCTATTTCTCAAAGTGTTTAGGTGTCAGGGTGCCTGGAAGTCATAAGAAATGCCATCAATGTAATTAATTCCATGATTAGAGCTGAGAACAGCTTTATTAGCAGAAACTATGACAATCGTCTGTTCAAAATAAAAGCCAGCTATAGGCACGCGCACATAGCGTGAGAACACGCCGTCAAGTGAAGTGAGATGGGCCACTGCCACATTTTTCCATTAATATGCATTTATGCTTGTTCATTTGTTTTATCGTGTGCTAGCAGACAAGGGGGAGCAGGTGCCAGAGGCTGGAGACAAATTTATGGGAACAAAACTTAGAACTGAGACCAGTCTGTTCATGAGCACAGTTGCCCTCCTGAAACTGGGAGGTGTTAGCAGGTCAATGCCTCAGTCTGGCAGGGAGCTCTGAAGCCTGGTCTGCTCTGCACGCTCATCCTGAGTGCTCTCATCCCTCCCTCCTAACTCCATGACACCACCTCTATCTTTACAGTGCCCCCGACTGTGCCCTGTGTCTCTCCTGAGTGTGGCCTCCTGGCTGCTTCCATGTAAAGATCCATCTTGAGGCACCCAACACTTGGATCCAACATTGAGCCACTTCTTGGGTCTCCCACTTGAGATCTTGGCCCCTGGAGCCCCCTCCACCCGTTGGTCTATGCCATTACTGGGACTTCTCCATGACTGAACCATCCCTTGAATCCAGGCTTTCTTCTTGGTCCCATCCTTGGTCCCTGCTAGCCTAGACCACAGCCAAAGCCTTCTACCTGGCCTCCAGCCCACCTCTCTGGTTGGTCTATACCTGGTCATCTTTCACCAGAGTAATAACCATTTGAAAAGGCCTATCTCATCCATGTCCGACATCTGCTTAAAGACCATGAACAACTCAAGGCTAATATATAGTTCCCCCCGCACGCCCACACCTTTGCTGGGAGGCTGGACCCTTTGCACAGGCACCCCAGAGCAGAGGGAGCAGAGGGTCTTTGCCATCCTTGGACCACAGTGCCTGGCATGAGGCAGGCATTCAGTAAGTTCTTGAATGAGTAAAAGAAGGTGGGCTTCTCCAGAGACTCTTCTTCACCCATTCAATACAGCACAGACACCTCTATGATATTTCACGCCATCCACCATAGGGACCAGAGTCTGTTCTTCTTCAGTCCCCCCAAAATCTTAGTATCCTCATCAGTAAAATGGTGATACAGCAGTAACAAATGGCGGGGTGGCTTGAGGGTGCACTTAACCTGGTTTGTTCCTGGCTTCTGCCCTTGGGAGTTCTAAAACCTTCAGGAAGGGATAGAAATTTGCTACTCTGATTTCTTGACTGTGAAATGGGATAATAAGTAACTCTTAGAGTTGTGGAGAGACCTACATGCGATATGTGGGCAATGTGCATTATTAGCATGGAGCCTGGCGCAGAGTGAGCGTTCATTAAACTGTGGCATGAGTTTATTCCCCATCTGCCCCTTCTTACTCCCTGCCACCCCACATATACAGATAACCACTGTTATTAATTTCCAAGGTAGCCTTCCTAGGTTGTTTTATAAAGATGCAAATAAATGCATCACATATGCTTATTTTCTCCACATTTACACAGAAGTTTACATACTCTACACCAGGAGTCAGCAAACTTTTCCATAAAAAGCCAGAGAGTAAATATTTCAGGCTTTGAATGACATATGGCTCTATAACTTCTCAGCTCTACCATTTAGAGCAAAAGGGACCACAGACAATGAGCATAATTCTGTTCCAACTCAACTGTATTTATGGAAACTTAAACTTGAATTTTATATTACTTTCCCATGTCATGAAATATATTCTTCTTTTGACATTTTTCGACCCTTTAAAATATATATATTTTTAAAACCGTTGTTAGTTCACTGTCCATATAAAAACAGTCAGTGGAGCAATCTGGGCTGTTTTTCCACTTTTCAGTATGTCTTGGAGAGCTTTCCTATAGATGTAAAGAAGCTGCTTCTCTCTGTTTTGAGGGCATATGACTCCATCCTGTGTTTAACCAGTCTCCTACTGAAGGACATTTACGTTGTTTCTAGTCTTTACAAAATATTTTGCTATTATAAAATAGTGCTGCTATGAATAATCTTGTTCATCCATCATTTTGGACATTCCCGAGTGTCTCTGGTCAGACTTCCCTAGGGGTGGAGCTGGGACATGGCTTCCTGCGTGTGATTTATTGGGGGATTGCCAAAGAATGGAAGCCAAGTGAGAAGGTGGAAAGAGCCTAGCAAGGATTGGTCCTACGGAAATCAACCCAAGGCCTGACTGAGGGTGGAGCTTGCAGAATTGTCCCCCCTGGAGCCAAGGGGCCCAGCTTTTGAAGGACTTGTTCAAGCAGTCATTGGTGGTGGGAGGGGCTTGTCAGGCGCTGGCCATGCGCCCAGAGCGAGACTCAGATGCAGCCAGTGGTGCACCAGCTCAAAGGGGGCCTGGGCACAGTGGCCACAGTGCCTAGGGGGCAACATTTTGGAGACAGAACTACCAGAGCAGAGCATAGATGCACTCAGTGTGGAGACATGACCAAATTGCTCTTCTAAGGGCTGTATCAGTTTACGTGCCTACAGCAACACTTGAGAATGCCTGTTTCAACACAATCTCGCCAGATTAGTCTCTTACTAAATTTTTGAATTTTTGCTAATCTAATGGATTAAAAATGCTATCTCAGAGTAGTTTTCATTTGCACATCTCTTAGAATGAGCATATCTTCAGGGTGCCTGGGTGGGTGGCTCAGTCAGTTAGGCATCTGATTCTTGGTTTCCACTCAGGTCATGACCTCAGGGTCCTGAGATCAAGCCCCGCTTCAGGATCTGTGGTCAGCAGGAAGTCTGCTTGAGATTCTTTCTCCCTCCCTCCCCTCCCACTCTGCTTCCGTCCCTGCTCACACTCTCTTCTGCTCTCTCTCGATCTCTAAAGTAAGTAAATAAATAAAATCTTTTTAAAAAAGAATAAGCATATTTTCTTGTGCTTAGGAAACATTTGTATTTGTATTCCTGTGAAAAAAAAGCCTGTACTTCCCCCCTCCATGCATTGTCTTATAATATTTTTCTTAGCTGGAATGTCTTCCTCTTCATTTTGGGCTTTTTGGGCTATGAAAATCCTACCCTTCTCTAAGCCTCAGCTCAGATGCCATGGTCTTTCTTACATCTGAATTCCTGTAGCTCTGATAGCCATCATGGTCCTCTTTGGATCCAAATTATTTGCACACATTTACCATGTTTTTCTTGAACCTCCAGTTTCCTTATCTATAAAATGGAGCTTCTATGGAAAATAGAGATGTAGGGGCTCCTGGGTGGCTCAGTTGGTTAAGTGACTGCCTTTGGCTCAGGTCATGATCCTGGAGACCCGGGATCGAGCCATGCATCAGGCTCCCTGCTCGGCGGGAGGCCTGCTTCTCCCTCTCTCACTCCCCTCTCTCGCTTGTGTTCCCTCTCTCGCTGTGTTTCTCTCTGTCAAATAAATAAATAAAATCTTTATAAAAAGAAAATAGAGATGTGTTTTTATTACACAATGATGCATGTTTACTGTAAAAACATTTTACTGAAAAAATTCCAAAAATGTAGAAACAGGAGCAGCCACTGTTTACAAATCCTTCCAGATCTTTCCTATGCCTGTATGAATATCTATGAGGGAGAGGGAAGTTTCTCTTAATACACAAAACTGGAAGCATACTATCTGTGTTATTCTGCAACTTACTTGTACTGTTCAGTAAAATTACATGGTTAAGATGATGCATTTAAAGCATCTGGCTTGAGGGTGCCTGGGTGGCTCAATCAGTTAGGCATCTGCCTTTGGCTTAGGTCATGATCCCAGTGTCCTGGGATCAAGCCGCATTGGGCTCCCTACTCAGCAGGCAGTCTGTTAATCTCCCTCCCCCTCTACTCCACCCCTCTGCTCATGTTCTCTCTCCCTCATTCACTCTCTCTTTCTCTCTCAAATAAATAAAATCTTAAAAAATAAAAAATAAATAAAATATCTGGCCCATTGCTCAGTAGATGGTACAGCTCTAATTACTCTGTGCACCATGTTGTGATGTTTTTAAACTTTCTTTTAGCAGCAAAAGCCTTTTCAAACAAAACAGCATTTGGAAGCCAAATTTATAAAGTGGATAGAGTGGAGCCTCCAGGCTCAGGTGCAGTTGGATGGGGTGGAGGGCATGGTGCCCCTCACCCATTTGTCTACCCAATTGCTTTTGCAAACCTCAGTGTTAAGTTTATTTTCAGGATGGCAGAGTGTGGGCACAGCACACTGAACTGAGTGACCTCACTGTAGCTATGTGCTCTCCAGGCAGTTTTCACTTGCGTCCGAAGATCCCAGCCAGCAGGGACAGGAAGTGCTGCTGCTTCTTTTTTTTTTTTCCTTCTCTCAAATTGGTCGAAAGAGCCTGAAAGTCTTTGGACTAGGGCAGCCTGTAGCTCAGTGGTTTCCTCTTGGCTTGGTGCTAGCCTGTCATGAGTTTTTCGTTGGTCCATGAAGAAATGAAGAAAATAAAGTCAATGTGGTGAGGTTTCCATGAAGTTAAGCTTGTTCAAATGTTTCCTTTTGGCATTGAAATGTCTTTTCTTTCATGGTGGTAATAATTGGTAGTTTGTGTGTGTGTGTGTGTGTGTGTGTGTGTGTGTGTGTGTGTGTGAGAGAGAGAGAGAGAGAGAGAGAGAGAGAGAGAGACTTTATTACTTATCGAAACAAAAAAAAAATGGCGACTTTATGTTGTTCCCCTACCTTTGTTTCAAAATTTTACTGATTCACACGATCCTAATGTCTAGAGTCTAGAGACAGCTGTTCTGGTCCATTGTGGCTGCTTTGCCAGGACTTCCCTGGAACAATCCCAGAGAGATAGCAAATTCTCCTCTTGTGCCAGGAAACTTCAAGAACCACTATCACTGCTGAAATCAAAGCAGCTCTTCCAAGGCTGAGTAGATGGAAGGTCTCCTGTTGGGTGGCTGTGCTCCAAGATCACCTTCTCAGTGAAGGTCTGGCTTGCCTCTGTCCTTAAAGGGGCACTTCTTTAGACCACCCTGAGTCCAACGTGGTGCCACATCCTTTCCTTGATGTCCCACGACCTGAGACTAGGATGGGGCAGGCAACTGGGATTTTGCTAAAGCCTTGTAAATCTCTTAAGAGAAATGTGTGCGAAGATAACACAAAGCCAGACCACGGGGCTTAGAAACTCCACAACTTACAATCCGCACCTCATCCCAGCTGCCGATGATCTTCTAAGTGCTGATGGCACGGGCAAGCAGCTGGAGACCACCTCCTCATGTTGCCGGCCTCCCTGCCCACCTTTAAGGATGGAGCTGGTTCAGGAAGGGAGGTGGTTGTTGCCTTACAGGGAAGGTGGAAGAGGTAGAACCTAGCAAAGAACTGGGGCTTCCTCCTTTATTCGGCTGTGAGCCTCTCAGACAAGGCAGACTTTTGATTTCTGTCATTTTATCCCAAATCCCCATCCCGGCAGTAAATGACAGTGGATTGGGTCCAGGAGGCTCTGGCTGTTAAAAATGTGTGGACACCAGATTGGACACTGGACCCTTTACAGATAAGGATGCTTGGACAGCATAACAAAGTGTTTTTGGGAATATTTCATCTCCCTTAGATGAAGAAGAATTTCCAGTGGCTTGTCTGAACAGTGTCTAGCACTTCTTTTGTTGTCATTCGTGTGATTTTTAAATTCTGGCATATTTTTCAACTTATGATCATTTACTTATACTTGCAAAGTAATCACATGGCCTTGCTCTTTCTCCCACCCCATGACATGGCATCTCTAGTCCCACTTTACTAACGAGGAATCTGAGGCTCAGAGATGCTCCGTGACTTGCTTAGCCCATCCTGCTAGGAGAGGAGGAACTGACGTTTGCCTGACCTAATCCCATTCTCTCCCTCAGTACAGCCAGGTTCTATCTACAACTAGGGAACATGGGAGTTTCTGTGTTGGCAGTGGCTTTTTTCTTCTCTGCAACATTAACTACTGGTTTTGGGATTTGAACTTAGGAATCTTGGGGGCATCAGCACTGAGTTCCATTAGAGAAACAAGTGACAGCAGTGATCACGATGACAACAAACTACGAAGAAAGAACCCTTTGAGTTTCCATCTTGACCAGACTGGGGAGCTCTTTGTTGGTCAAGTTCCAAAAAGTGCAGAGCTGGGCAGACAATGAGCTACTCCCCTCATCTTTCTAGGGTGCTTTGCAGTGCTGGCACCAGCCTGGCGCCACCAGGAGGGGTCTCCCACCAACCCACCAGCTCCCTGACACCCCCTCTTTCTCGAGCACACTCTGCGAAGCTCCCGGCTGTGTTTTCTGTGGCAGCTGGTAATGCTGATCTTTTCCTGGGAATGAGGAGCAGGTGCCTGGGCTCAGGCTCCCGATTCTGGACCATTACAGCTCCCAGAACTTTCTGGAGTGGCTAACAGGACCTCTGTCCCACCCCAGACCCCAAACTCAGGAAGCAGGGTGAGGCATGGTTGGGGCCTGTCAGGGTAAGGATTTGCTGATCATGACTCGGGAAGGAAGGGAAGCAATAAAGCCTATGGGGGGGCGGTGCCTGGGTGGCTCGGTCGGGTCATGACCCCAGGGTCCTGGAATCTAGTCCCGTGTCAGGCTCCTTCCTCAGCTGGGAACCTGCTTCTCCCTCTCCCTCTGCCTGCCACTCCACCTGCTTGTGCTCTTTCTATCTCTGTCAAATAAATAAATAAATAAAATCTTAACAACAACAACAACAAAAGCCTATGGGAGCCAAGCTCCAAGCAAAGGGGCCACAGGGATGGCTACGTGTTGCCTAGGGAAGTACTAGGGTACCAGTCTGTGACATCTCTCCTGATCTGGCTTCTACCAGGAAGGGGTAAGAGGAAGCTTGTTCCTGGCCCAGGGACCCGGAGTCAACAGAACTGGAGTAGAGACAGCAGCAGGAAAGGGTCCCACACCTTATCCCACTTGGGCAAGGAATCCAGGGGAGAGGCTAGAGTTGGGACCTACTGGGAGAAGGAGCGCCCTCCAGGCCTGAGCAGATGCCCCTGGGCTGAGCTTCCATTGCAGTTTGGGCTGCTCTTAGGGGGCACAGGAGTCAGGATGCTCTGGGCTGGAATTCTAGGGCCCTGATTTACTGGTTGTCTAACCTTGGACCCGGAATTGCTCCCTCAGCTTCAGTGACCGCAGTGCGCTCCCGTTCGCCACGCGCAGACGCTGTCACACGGGTGGTTCGTGTGGACTGCGAAATGACAGGATATTTGCTGTGGAGGCTACCTTGTAGAATGGCCTGAGAATAAACCCACAAATAACGTGTTCAAATTCGTGACACGAAAAAAAAAAAAAAATTCGTGACACGGTTCCAGTAGTTAAGATATCAAAGGATGTGAGTGATAAAGAAAGGAAAGAAAAGGCAGCAATGAAGTGTCATTTGATACTTAGTCAACTAGCAAAGTATAAAAACTTTAATAACACATTAGGATCTCGGCATTGTGCTCTGAGTGGTACACTTAGACATTTGATACACCCTTTCAAAACACAAGAAACCAATGTGTATCTAGAGCCAGAAATGTTTATAACCTTTTCCTTATACCCTTCAATATGGGCATACTAGTCCATAGAATTAATCCTAAAAGAATAATCCTTTTTAAGTGTGTCTTTTAAGTATTTTTCAAACATACAAAATAAACTAGGATAATATAATGAGTCCCTCTTTGCTAAAGGAATATTTTAACAGAAGGAAAAAAAGCCATACTTATGTGGACATAAGTATGTCCACAGTTAAAAATTAAAAAACAATTAAAAAAATTAAAAACAATCTATGGAAGAGGCAAATGTCTGAATAAATTATGATTTGTCTTCAGATTGACTATCTTGTAGTAATTGAGATGATAAATATGAAAACTGGGATTGTATAAAGATGATCTAATGTTAAGTGAAAAATCAAAATGTAATCTATGTCTACAGGGGATGACAATAGGGTAAGAACATATATTTGTGCAAAGGCTGAGAGGAAATGTGCAAAGTATTCGTTGCATGGGGGACGGGGGATGATGAAGTAGGTTTTATTTCTCCTTGAATATTGTTATATTATTTTTACAATGGAAAGAAATGAGTGGGATAGTCTAGGCTCTGCCCCGAATCAATCTGTGAATAAGTATTTGTTGGGCACCATTTCCACAGGTAATTTGTGTGAAGGGTTGAATTAAGAAGAGGCCGGGGGGAGGCTTGGGGGCAAGGCTTGTTTTGGGGGTTGGTCCCTAAGAGTCTCAAAGACTCTCAGAATGTCAGAGCCGCACAGGAGCAGTCTCACACCTTTGTTTTGTGGTGATGGGCCCCAAGGCCCAGAGAAGTTGTGACTCACCCCAAATAACCCAGCGAACACCCGGCTATTCCACATAGGGGCAGTCACTCTCACAGAATCAGCTGGCGGGCCTTACCTCGCTCCCCCTACCTCAGGGCACCTCCGCATCCCGGAGTCACTGCACACGGGGGGAGAAAAGGCAGCCAAACAGAGGGCACTCTTCTAGTGTGGAGACGGGGGGGGCGGGCGGCCCGAGCGGGGACAGGGGGCACAGCGATGCTGCTTCTAGGCGGTGAACCCCTGTTCCACGATTATCTCCACAGGACCCTGAGTGGGCTCAGCCAGACCCAGCCCTCCCAGCAGCACGTGGGGTTGTCCCGGGCTGTCCGGCTCTACCCAACCACCGCAGCCAGGGGTCAGCTCACCTCCAACTCCTTGCCCGCTGGGCCAGGCCTTGAGCAGAGGGATGGCACCCAGCAGGCAGCATATCTGGACCCCCCGTCATCCCCGTGGGGTAAGGATGTCCTGTCTCGGGGTCCTAGAGGACCAGGGCATCTAATCCTCTGACCTTGTTGTCCCCACCTTTGCTTCCCCTCCACTCTCACGGACGGGCCGGGATTCACCTGTCCCTCATCCTCTCAGCCCATCAACGAGCAGTTGCCAAGTGCCGGCTTTGAGCCTGGCTGTGGGGTCCCAAACCAGCTGCGGGGGTCCTTGCTCCTGTCACACATCCTGCCTTTGCTTCCTTCATATCCAGCCATGAGCCTCACCTCCCTGGCCTTGCTCCTTCTACCTCTTCCTTCCTGCAAACGGCACCCTCCTGGGCCAACCTGAGCAGCTCCTTCCTTAGCTCCCCCAGCTGGGCCTCAGCTCGCTAGAGGAGACAACCGAGCA